>VSMD01033603.1:0-132246 GCA_008750895.1 Mirza zaza
GAAAAAAATTCATGCTATATCATTAATTAAAATAGACTAGAAACCAAATAGAGTGTAATCTTGACATTGTTTAAAATTATATATATTAACATAAAAATTAAAACTAAATGAGCTGGAATAGTACCTCTGGTAGCTTTGAGTAGAAGGATTATGAATTTTTTTTAAATGTGTTTTCCCTCTTTTTTCCAAGTTTTCTATATTGGATTACATTTTCTAATTCAGGAACACCATATAAATGCTATCTTTAAAAGAGAAGAAGTTGCTATTGCCCAAAAAACATCTACCCAGGCAATTTCAAATCTAATTCCCTGGAAAGATAGGTCAGCGAGTCAGATATGCCTTAGCTTAGCAAGTTGCCTTGTTAAAATCTCCCATGATCAGGAGTTATCGGGTGCTCTCTGCCCCTAGCTACACAGTGCAGGAAGAATTCTTGAACCCATGCCCTCTATGGTGTTGGCCACCATCTTTAGGCAGTTTTTTAAATCTCTGCTGGGGTAGACCGAGGCAGAAGAAAGTCCATTTTTACCCATGTGTGTTATATTCCTTTTTAAATCCAGTTTACTTAATGTGGTGGATTTGGACCCACCCCTCTTGTGGACCCTTGAGCCAGGAGTCACTGCTGTCCCTTGCCCTCTGATTGCCTAAGAAGGCCACATTTTGCTTTAAAGATTGCTTGAGCTCTGCTGTAACTAAAAAAAAAACCCTAATGATTCAATCCTGAGTGTTTCATCTTAACAAACGTCTACCGGTGGTGGATGTGGTCATTCAAACGCTTTCAAAACACTCTCAAAATGGAAACCATGTCTAGCAACACTGTCTCCTTGGATGGCTTCCTTTCAGAACAGTCCCAGCAGCAAAAGAACTAAAAGGAAGCTTGCTGGAAAACCTCATCATGGAAGGAGTAGGAAATGAAACGTGATCAACATTTTCCTTTCATTTTAGGATAGAAACATGCAAGAGAAAAACTCTATCTCTGGGGTCCTAGGTTTGCCTGAAACAAACTTTACCCTGGAAATCAGAAACTAAGGGGAAAGCCGCTAGATCTTTTCCATTTCCACCACATCCCTGCTTCTAACCTTAGCCCCACAGGAAGTCAGGATTCCAGGCATAGCTGGCATACTTGGGTTTGTCTGGGGAAGTGAAATGGTCAAATGGAATCAGTCAAATTCCTACATACCTAGAGTCTCATACCTGAGGTGCCAAATACATCAGGAAGAAAGTGGATATCTGCTTACAAAGCCAAGAATCTACTGTGGGAGGAGAGTTTGGGGTGCCCTGTGGGGGAAGGCTGGTGCAAGGGAGTGGAATTGGAGGGTTGTCGAGGATGATGAAGATGAGGCAGTGAACAGCAGACATTCTCTTAAAGGGCCAGACAGTAAATATTTTGGGCTTTCTCCTCCCAAGAGGTAAAAATCAAAGCTGTCATATGGATCCCCATAAAACCACTTAAATGTAACCATTCAGAACATAAAAACCATTGTTCAGGGGGCCATTAAAAAAAAAAAAAAGACTGCTCTTGGTCCTAGGGCCTCAGTTTGTGGTCCCCTGGCTAGGACATGAGAGAGAGTCCTGAAGTGAGTGAGGGTGGCTCAGTCTCACCTTCTCTCCATGTGACTTTAATGTCAATGTTTTTCTTCTATCAAATGGGGAAAATACTAGGTATCTCTAATTACTCAACACAAATGTTTTTGAAGATCCAACGTGGGGGGCAACAAATGTGAAAGAACTGGGACTGATTTACGATTTCCACACCAGCACAAGGTATTATTGTGAACACTGCTACTCACCCACAAGCAAGCTCCATCATGAAAAACCTGACACATGTCATCTCAACTGCAAACGGGCACAGAGGATTAAAACATATGCTGAACACTCTCCCATAAAGATTGGCAGAAGGGTGTATTTCATGAAGACGACACAAGAAATGGCCCTGCAGTCGCCACCTAGACCGAGGATTAGAGACGGGAAAAATGTGCGCCAATTGGCTCTAAGCCACAAGAATGTCTTCTTGTCCACAAAACCCACTCATTGCCCTTCCATTTTCCCGTGCACTTTCTTGAAGCTGACTCCATATCCTGACCATGCATCCAAAAGACAAATGCACAAAGCTTCCCACCATGGCAATACTAAAGGCGATTCTAACTTGGGCTTGGCCTACTACTCCTTGAACATAGCAGGCACTAAAAACATGCATGGTGAATTTAATTCAGCTGACACTCTCTGCTTGCAAGCAGCAGATTACAAATACACACCGGGCGGGATTACTTATTTCCTCAATTTCAGAGATTACTGAAAAGTGGAGAACAATAACAACAACATTGTTCTTCATTTTGATGAAACTGGAAAAATTTCTTGAGAGAGCTCAATAGCTGTTACTGCTAATGTCCCAAAGCAGGCGACGACAAAATTTTTTCAGGAGCCACGTTCTTTCATGGCTTTTCCTCTATTTGAAATAATGCAATATTAACTAATGACTAAACACATGGCAATTACTCTCCAAGAGATTCATGCTCTGTCTTGGAAAGAATGTAATAATCAGTGTGTTTGTCAGCTTTGGTCCGTAAGCAGAGTTCTTGCTTTGTGGCTTCAGGTTCCATATTTATTAAGTATTAAAAGGTATTTTACCACCACCAACAAAAAAGCCTTTAAATGAACAAAATGGAGAGTTTGCCCGTGGAAACTGCCCACTGAACATATATATAATTGGCTTTATTATTTGCATTTCTTAATTACTCTAAGAATTAGTCCTTACATTCTATCTACATCTATTTTCTGCTAAGTCCTTGTGGGTGCTTTGGTTTCATAAATTGCAACTGACTTTCAAATTACTTATAAACTTTGTAACAACCTAAAGTTTTCCTGCCATAAACCGGGCTGCTATTCCAGCCTTCATATACACAAGCTGCAACTCTCACGCTGTTGGAGAAGCAGACGTTTGGAATCACTCTTGCACAATCTCTGACTTCACGCAGTTGCAGAAGGGAGAAGGCATGCAAATGCATTTGATCTGCTCATCCGCATCATCCCTCCGTCATTCGATTTCTGCATCACACAACCAATTTATTCATCATAACCACCCACAGGATGGCGGGCATCACCCGCTCGGCGTTGACTCCCCCGCTCGTGGCAAATAAATGATCAAGACCGATTCGAATATTTGACACTTCTTTCATTTCAAAAAATAAAAGGATCAATCTTAAGCCCTTCATTAGAACTGTCCCTAAGAGGAGCAGAAGGGAAATTGAAGGAGCTGCCAACAAAGAAAATTCCTTTAGGGTGCCTTGATTTAAGCAGAGGGTATCGGCAGACTCAACTGGAGGTGCCCACATTTCTATTTTTAAATTAAAGCTTAGAAAACAAAGATGATTCAGACTGTGGATTTTACCCTCAGCCACTGGGAAACTACTTAAAAGGAAAATCATAGGTAACTTGATTAAAAGGAAGGGAAGGAGGAAGGAAGGAAGGGAGGAAGGAAGAAAGGGAGGGAGGGAGGACAGATGGACGAACGGAAGGACAGAGGGGTAATTGTTGGAAGAGATACTTATTAAAGAAAACTTCCTAAAGATGCCAAGTGAAAACAAGTCACCTCCAAGAAGTCAAACCAAATAAAGTCAAACCTCAATTTCTTTGCAAGGAAAGAAAAGACACTATTCTTAACTTGTTTAGGCTGTAAAAATTCCAGCGTCATTACTTTAATCGATCAATCTGAAATGTGTAAATATGCATTTATAATTTATAAATATGCATTTAGACTAGGGGTGTGGGTGGGTGGGGGTGGGAAATGGTCAGGCAATACAGTTCCTAGCTGGTGTCGATGCCATGGCTTGGAGTTTAGGGTTCCAAAGGACAATGTCCCTTCATTCCTCATTTTCTCAGCCAGGCCCGAAAATACCCCTGCCCCACTGCAGGAGAAAAGCGGGATTGGTACTTTTCTTAAGGAGTCCTCACTCTGGATTTTTCAGGGGCCCCAAAACCCACATTTAGTAGCATTCACTTTAGAGGAGAAAAATAATGATTCAGGGTTTAATGGGAAATGGTGGGGCCCGGACATGATGGATTTATTTTCACTCCAGAATGAAAATCCGACGCCATCCCTCACAAAAGGAGATGGTTTCACACCTCCATCACTGTGTTTTCTTTCCCAGTGTTGTGTGCCTCTTTTCTTCACACACGTGTGAATGGAGGCTACAGAAAGGCATGTTTGGGAGAGATCACGATATAGAAACATTATGCATCCTCCCCCCCCCAACTTACGATATTTCTCACTCTGCAAATGCTTGACTTTTCTGGGCATAAAAGCACACAAAGGCATCTTTTGGTGGTTGTTTACCCACAGGCAAAGCAAGCAGTTGTTAAGTGAAACACTAAATTAAAGGATCAACCTGTTAGCACCAAATTTACAAAATGATTTTTCCCATTCCCCTAATGTTCCTGAATTTATGGTAAAATTGAATTAATGAGTACTTTGTTAAAGAACCAGGATGAGAAACAGTCTCCCAGTAAAAATGATCAGACTGAAAGAGACAAGGATGATTAAATATCTTAGCAGGGAACAAATACATTTATTTTCTTAGCCCTAGTTTAGGATTCTGTTTATTGGCTGAGAAAAATTTGGGCTTAGATACATATATTGTCAATTCAAAGGACTGTCAAAAGCCAAGGGGTTGGTTGAGAAGCCAAGCGACTGTATTTCAGTGCCTAGGAGAGCCCGGCAGTCTCCGACGACAAAAATACTCTGTGACAATCTTTCTCTTGTGCCTGGTGGAGCCTTTGTCAGCTGCCGTTGGAACCTCAACATGAGCAGAAATAGCTGAAACATCAACTCAAGCTTGTCACCCTTGTGCTAGGTGTCATAAATCCAGATGAAATCTGTTTGCTGGTATTGTTTTGGTTTTGAAAATCAGGAGATAGAAAGAAGGTTAGAGAAACAGTTTTGGTTTCTGAGTTTTTTATTGTTGTCTGTAAGTACCCCTAGTTCTTCTCGGGTGGATGGGGCAGTCATTTCTTCATTCAACAAACTTTTTCAAGGCATGGGGACTATGCCAGGATGGGCAAGACATAGATGTGGGAGAGAAGAGACTCACTGACTTCTTAGGGCTTAACGCAGGCACCTTTAAACTACGGCCTGCAGGCCACATGCGGCCCAATGAGGACATTTATCTGGCCCGCACGGTGTTTTTGCCCCTGCTGCCTGTCCTGCTTAGCAGCCGACTGTCCCGGGCCCACAGTGCGCATGTGTGGAATGTGTACCACACTCTCCAACGGCCCTCCAACAGTCTGAGGGACAGTGAACTGGTCCCCTGTTTAAAAAGTTTGAGGACTCCTAAAGTCTCCCCTGAAACAGACCTGAACAAAAAAAATGCTTTTGTCTTGAGCATTGTCTATGTTTTGGGGGACAAAGAGCTGTCTCCAATCAAATCATACATGTTAGAACACAATATTCATTAATAATCTTTTCCCTTTGATTTTATTCATCTTTTCCATATAAAATATACATGTGCATGAAAAATACTAAATAACTTTTTGGAAATTAAAGAAATTTGAACCAGACAAAACGCACCTTCTGCAATCTAAGGGGGGATACTGAAGCAGCTGCATACTATTCTGTGATTGAAAAGAAAACACCTCCTCAAATTACCCAGTGAAGGTCTGATTAGAAGTTTCTGGCAATTGTGTGCAAACAAAGTCAGGATTCTAAATTTATACTTCATTTAAACTGACATTCTAATATAGTATTTTGTTTAATGATCATTTTGGGGGGGTTCTTTAACATGTAAAGCCAGTTTCATAATTTAGGGGTTATTTATATCCTCCACCACCCAATTTTATTATTTGGAAGAGGATAAAATATGATGCTAAAAATATAAGTGGTTTTCTTTTTAAATATTTTAAATCTCCTACAGAAGAAATACACATATACACACTCATATACACATATAACTTCTCCTGAGCTGTGACCGTTTATCTGTTCAAGCCATCTTTGGGCTATATTATAAAATAATTCTGTTAATAATGCTGAAAGAACAGCCATTGTGCATAACATGTTTTTTTAGTTTATAAACCAAGTTGGATTTAGGTTTGTAAATATTTGAGGCAAATAACATTCATCACCAACTGAGCACGGTGGAGAATTATGGGAAAGTAAAGGCAATTAAAAACTACATATACATAAAAAAAAGTTATTTGGGGAGAAATTCCTACCTAGGCTTTTTGACACTTGCAATGATTTTTTTTTTAAAAAAGGGCAATATGGTGTTTTAAAATTTTAATTTAGTTAAAGGAAACTCAACCCCCAAAAGCTGCTCTATTGCACTGAAACCTCACGAGGCAAGCTTCAGTCCTGAGCAGACAAAAGCAGCTGCTTTTATAAACCCTTGAAAAAAGGGTTTATAATGCAAACGCTGCCATGACCTTAACTCAGAGAGGTGCAAACATGCTGCTATAATAGGAAAATTATGCATTAAACCAGAATGGGGTTCCCAGAATGTTTTAAGATTTTTATTTGATCATGTTTTGTAGCTTTTCCAGTTTCAGATAATAAAACATATGCAGTTGAATGAGAAGGAAGCTTTTCTTTCCCCAAAACACTTAAAATGGGTGAAATATATGGTATGTCAATGATATTGCAATAAAACTGCTTAAAAACAAAACAAAAGGAGATGTATTTCTTTGCAAAAAGGAATTTGAGAGGGTGTGAGGCGCATCCTGTTACTGGTCAGTAAATAAGGACGGCTTGGTGACCAGGGATTTTTTGAACTACAAGGTAACTCGGTAAAGGATTCTGGCATTTGCAAATGTGAAATGAAATTAGCTGCTTTGTGAAAGAAGCAAAACACACACTTTAAACATGGGGTAACAATTTGTGTTTTGATAAAACTGAAAAACAATGAATTCAGTTTGCAATAATTGTCTAAAGCCTGTAAAGGAAATATGGGAACAGTATATCTGAGTTTTAGGAAGGACGGAAGAAAAGAAGGGAGGAAGGAAAGAAGGAAGGAAGAGAGGGAGGGAGGGAAAGGGAAGGAGGGATGGAGCAAGGAAGGAGCATTTCAAAAGAGAAAATAGGAAGAATGACATTGGCAAAAAAAAAAAAAAGAAAGAAAACAAAATTCGATGAAATGTAAAAAAAAAAAAAAAAAAAAAAAGGAAAGGAGAAGATGAGGGGATATCTCCAATGAAACTCCCACCATTCTATCATTTAGAGAGAATAAAATTATAAGAGAGCAGGAGATTCTCCAAGATAAAAGACTAACAACATATCAAAGTGGAGGATGTAATTCTCCTAGAATTTGGGAAACAGAAGAAATTCTAGATTTCAGAAAAGTAAACACTGGTATTCTATGACACAGAAAACCAAATCCAGACTTTCGGAATTGTCTGTGGGACAAGACAGTTTTGCCAGAGTCTGCAGTAGCTGCATCTTTAGAAGAAGTTGAGGGTCCTGGGGAACGTGAAGGATTCCTTTCCCCAAGCTCGAATCCACCCAGAGCTTCTACTCGGGGCTTTTTCTTAACATTCAAAAGAGAGAGAAACATCTGGATAAAATAATAAGAAAGAAATTCTGACTCCTTAACTATGTTCATTTACACAGGGAAAATCAAACATGTTTTTAGTTTTTGCTTTTGTTCTCTGGAGGTGAGGGCGGAAATGTGAGATTCATGATGCACAGTACACTTTCTAGAAAAGCAGGTGGAGTTTCTAGAAGCAGGATGTTGTGATTTGCTCCTTTGAAACAAAGATGACTTCCTTTCCAGGAGAATAAAGTTGGCAGAAATTGCCCAGGTACAGGCAAGGTGAGAACTTGGTCTTTCCTAAGCATGACCTTATAAGGGCTATATCTTGCCTTTATGGGGTTCCCAAATGGGGAGTCATAGCTACTTTGAAAGGTTTTTGTAGGAGCCATGCTATGGAGACTCTGTGCCCCATTTAACTCGGCAAGGTGTTCAGTACCAGTGCCTGCGTTTGTGCATCTGTTGAACAGCATCGTATAAATAACCCCAGTCCCGATAATCTCACAGAGACAGTAGAGGACTGAGCTCTTGTCACAGACGCAGGGGGAAGGGTGTGGTCCTGGCACAACTAATGTCCTAATAAAATCAGCCTCTGGCATCTGAACCCTGACCTCTTTGACACCCTCAGCACACTGCTGTTTTCTATTAGAACTTTTCTTTAGATCCAAAGATCAAGCGATACAATGAATCTGGGCTTTCTGCTGCCTCTATCTTCTATTGCTGCAAATGAAGAGCCAAAACGTTCAAGTCTGTGTCATGTCCTGAGTGGCATCTACCTCTGGAAAGAAGAGAAGCAGCATTCTTCCCAACAAAGGAAAGGAAAAAGAATAGGTGTGAACAGAGGGAGGCTATGTGGCAACGGTTTCACACGTGAAGGTAAAAATGAAGTCGGTAATAGAGGCTCAGTCCGGTCAGGAACATCTCTCACTGGTCATCCTGCCATTTAAAAATAAAATTCAAAGGTTTGCATGTGATGTGAAAACAATTCAGATTTCAACCAAAATTCTCCCAGGAGTGGACAGACTTCCAGCTCTGAAACAGATCCTCTTGTTTTGAACATACCATTTCTTTTTCATGTTGGTTTTTTGAAAGATGTAAACACTATCTGGTGTCCTTTTTCTCCCCCCCCCCTTTTTTTTCCTAGAGTAAAAGCTTAAAAGGAAAAATGAAAAGATCCTACAGGTACTATATATCTAAGAGCAAAGCTAACATTGAAGGGGAATACATGTCTCCACTTTTATTGCTTTTCTCTCAGGGCTGAAATCAGGGAAGATCTTAAAGGATCTTATTTCTCAGCTCTTTTTGTTGGAATCTGGAAGCTTTGACTGATATATAGGAGAAAGACCCGGTAGCCTTGCCTCACCTTTATGAATAGGAAGTGTGTCTGCTGAGTTTGTACAATGAACGCTGGTTTGGGTAGGGTAACTTTTTCTTTCCAGTCTGAAATGGGATCCTCTCTTTAAACAAACTCCATCAAACAATTTGTTCAAGGTGGCAAAGCTATTAAAAAAAATGTAAAAAGCTTGCCACAATGAGGGGCCCAGGGCAGGAATCTGACCTAGAGGAAGGGTGGAGGGAAAGGAAGAAATAGGTAAATGGAATATGCATGTCCCAAGACAACTGCTAAGAAGGGACCAGGGCTAGAATGGCCAGGGATGGTGCAGGTGACAGGGCGTGGTCAGGGACCAAGAGAAGGGATTTCCGATCTCATGAGGAGAAACAGGACAAGCACACGTCTACCGCAGCACTCTGTCAAAGCAAGGGAAACATTTCTGAAACCAAAATATTAACTAGTCCTTTGCAACACAATGGTATTTTTCTCAAAATGTCTGGCAATGGGTGATGGGCAGTTGCCTTCTAACACAGAAACCAGCAAAGTCCTTCTATAAATGATGGGATACAAGCCAGATGTGTTACAATCAAATCATTCTCTGTTTACAATTACATGTCAATTACCGGGGCCCTCCAAATCACGAATTGAAAAGAGTTCAGAAGATACGGCTCAAACACAGTGTTAACATTCTAAATATTCAATGGATGATTCCCATCAACTCAGAACCAAATCTAGGATCTCTGCTGTATTTGCAGAGACATAATTTTATGCCGCTCGGGCTGAGCACAAGAAGTACAGTGATACAGAGACAGAACAGGGACTGACACCTGCAGAAACACCTTCCAAGCATGTAGATACAAATAAAAGACATAGCAGAACAAATTGTAGCCGTTCACTCCGGCTACAGTTTTATAATTTCAATGCTCGCATGCTACCTCTATGATGCATTTTTAAACTAGCAATATTGAAAAATCTGAAGCTTGAAGTCAGTTGAAGGAAGAGATTTGTGTGGTTTCATACCAGGATGGTTCAGGGGAGACATAAAAGCGACATGAAATTTTAAATGCAATTATTTTAGATTAGAATATTTGGATTGAAAGATCTGGAGGGTATTGTTTTTGATAAGACGGTCCCACTTGACAAGGGCTGTCACCACTGGGGGCTCTCTGTTGTCAACGAAAGATGAAAGGCCATCAGAAAGAATTAACTTCAGCTTTTAAACAGTTTGAAAATGTCAGAGAGGTCAGAGAAGATCTATTTCTTTATCCGGCATATTTACCTGATGAGCTTTTGGGTGCTTTGCCTTTCCATTCAAGTTAGTCTAAAATCATGGTAATTGATCACAGGTTAATGACAGCTGACAAGAAAACACTATGATTGGCTGAGGTCTGTGTCAATCATAGCTGTTTCATATCTAAGCATTTCTTCTAATAGCAGTAATTGGCAACTATAGGGGAAAAATTCCTGCTAGGTGTCCTTTTGCATTTTCCATAGCTATTTACTTGGTTTCCAGTTACACGGAAGCCAATTTAAAGGCTTTTATAACTCACACCTCACTAGTGGACTTATTGTTCCTGTGTTCTCCTGGGGACCCATTGTAGACATTGCAAAATTCAACACACACACACACACACACACACACACACACATACAATGCATGTCAACACTCAATGCAAATATCGGTGTGTGTGTTTAAAAAAAAGGAAAAAGAAATCTTAGATGTTATTTATGATCACCTTAGTAAATTCTTTCGAAAGACACATCCGATTTAATATTATGAGGAAGTTCAGTTTCATTTTAAACAACACGAGACCTGAAGGTGATTTCCCATTTCTAACGTGCATGCCTCCTTCCAAAGAGGAGAGTGATTAAGTTAAAGCAAGTTCAAGTGCCATTGTAGCAAGCCAATTCCCTTTTTCCACATGCGATGCAGAGAGAAAGGTCAAGTCCGCTGTCACTTCCCTCTAACGGAGGCTCAGGGTCTGTGTGCGCTGAGCGTGATCTATTTAAAAGAAGCCAAGCGCTCGGCCATTTTCTGCACCAACTGTATTAATCACACACCCTCCGTCTGGAGCCGAAATGAGAGATTAGGTGCAGATGAGTTTGTAAACAGAAAAGGCACAAGGTTCTCTCGGCTCCCAACCAAACCTGTATTTCTCCACCATTTTGAAATGGAAGTAACCCCTACAATGGGAAGAAAGAGGTTTTTGCCATCAGCTGTGATTTATATGATGCACTGCTTATAGCTCGGGGATCTGGCTGCTAACCACGCGGGGGCTGACTCCTGATCCAGCCCTGACAATGAGGTCACGGGGACCTAAAAGGGCAAATCAAAGGCACCGAATATTTAAGAGCAACATGAGATGTGAATTCTTCTCAGAGAAGTTGCTGGAATACGCGCAGGGGATCACCCAGGTATATGTGAACATACAGAATAATTATGTGTATTTTAAATAGACAGTCCTGATCACTTAAGAGTTATATGATACAACATAAGAAAAACATATGAAACAACAATATCAAGAACAATGACCATCTCCTTCAGCGCTTTTTATTTTTCTTTTTTAACCAGGAAGTTAAATCTCTACTATGCACTTAACAGATATTTCTATATGAGAGATACCTGCTTGGAAAAAATTGTCTCTTCATTAAAATTTCTGGAAAAAATACATGCAGTCATTTGAACTGTTATTAGTCAAATGCATTGTCTTTGTTGTGTGTGCAGAAGAAAATCCCTGAAAAAAAATCCTTGAAAGGAAATCATGTTATCAAAGAGTGTACCATAGGGAGGACTCTAAAAATGTTAACCTATAAAAAAAAAATCTCATTCAAATCTTTAGAATTGACATATTTTCTGGGCAGGAGAATGACAGCACCTCCCTTCAGCTACCCAGTTGCTATGCCTTCCACTCAGATGGTCTCACTTGGGTGTCTTAAATAATGTCCCTGTCATCTCTCTTTGACTCCCAGGGCAGTGGCTGCCCATGAACTTCCCCTGGCTCTGCACATGAGCCTACAAGGCAACAAAGCTACTTCTTTCTAAGTCATTAATGTCCGGGTACTGTCAGATCACTCATAACGGAAAATCCATGCAACCCACAGGGCCTCCTCTTGCCTGGCAAATGAATTTGTTACAACTGGACACTAGCAGCGTGGTCTAGCATCTATGGTTTAGTCAATAATGATCATTCTCACATTCTACAGTTAGGGCAGTTCCTCTTGTCTGAGTTATCTGAGAATCTTGGGCTCTTAGAGGCAAGATGGCCAGCACTATACACCGGTGTTTTTGAACACCTGCTAGCGATTCTCCACCAAATGAAATTCCAACACATCCTGGGATTAGAAAATTCAATCTAGTTGCACACATAAGGCTACAGCATATACATGAGATCTTTTGCTATGAGACAAGCACTCAGCCAGGTGCTTTGCATGTTTTACGTAATTTGTTTTTCGTAAGCCTATAAGGATTATCATCATTCTCTATTTACAGATGAGGACACTAAGGATCGGAAAGCTTCAGTAACTTACCCAAGGTGCCACAGCTCATAATAACATGTTTAACATTCAAAATTAGGTTTCTGCCTATCCTCTTACATAGAGATTAAAGAACTAAGAAGGCGGCTTATGCCTGTAATCCTATCACTCTGGGAGGCCGAGGCAGGAGGATTGCTTGAGCTCAGGAGTTCGAGACCAGCCTGAGCAAGAGCTAGACCCTGTCTCTACTAAAAATAGAAAGAAATTAGCTGGACAATTAAAAATATATTGAAAGCATTAGCCGGGCATGGTGGTGCATGCCTGTAGTCCCAGCTACTCGGGAGGCTGAGGCAGGAGGATCGCCTGAGCCCAGGAGTTTGAGGTTGCTGTGAGCTAGGCTGATGTCACGGCACTCTAGCACAGGCAACAGAGTGAGACTCTGTCTCACAGACAAACAAACAAACAAACAAAAAACAACAACAAAAACAAAAAGAAAAAAATAAAGAACTAAGAAGTACTTTGTCAAGACTCACATGTGGGTTTCAAACCACAGGCAGATGGCTGCAACTCCAACTCCCTTATTTTACACCTGAAAAAGACTCCTCTTGATGAAAATGGTTTTGAAATTGTAAAAAGGCAAAACAAGCTGTGCTAAACCTCTGAAGGTGAAGCAGGGCCCCCAAACTAAGGTTGGTCCCAAAGAGGCCAGATGGACACATTTGATCTTTGGTGCCAGTGGATTCAATCCTGGATGCCCATTTTCTGTTGTTCTCCCCATTTTCTGTTGTTCTCCCTCAGTAGTTTAGACAATCACATTTTCTGAATTAGAATACTGGCCTAGTTTGTGACAAGGGGCATGAGATGTGATAGATGAGCATGGCTCGTCACAGCTGACGACCATGGATAATGTAGAGGATGCTTACAGGGCAAAAAAGGAGAAGAGTATATTTTAAATCAGGAATGACCTAGTCTATGAAAACTTTGACCAGCTCCCATATCAATAGGTGCCTCAGATAGCAAGATAAGGAAAATTAAACATAAGAGCTATCTTATGAGAAGATGCAAGACAAGGACAACATCAAAATTCTTCCCAAAGCTATATTAAATTTTTTTAAAAATGAGAACTACAGGGAGAAACCACTTTTAAAAATAAGAATACAGTTCCACAAGGCTACTGGCCTTTCTATCAATAGCCTTAACTTTTTTGAACGCAGAGAGTCAATGTTCTTTCAATGCCTCATGGTGAACACCCTACAATGTTTACAGGCCTCAGTTTGCCTATCTGGATTTACTTCCACCTCTTCCTGATGCCCAGTTTCAGGTGCAGACTGCAGGACATTCCCCTCTCTGACCTCACCTGTGACTGCCACCAGCAATACTCCATCTCCTGCCTACTAACCCCCACTCTCACCCGCAAAACTATGACTGGCTCCCGTAGCAGTCTCTATCCTACACCTCAAATTTTCATCACGTGATGCCCTATTAATCCTACTGTCAGTTGCTTCTCTAAATGTAGGAGCATGGCTTATATTTCTTCTGTACCTCCAAAATTCCTAGCCCCCTAATAGGCTTTTTTTTTTTTTGAGAGACAGGGTCTCACTATGTTGCTCAGGCTGGACTTGAACTCCTGGGCTCAAGGGATCCTCCCAGGTAGCTGGTACTGCAGGCACACACCGCCATGCCAGCTCCTAGTAGGCTTCGATAAATATTTAGTCATTATCTAGTTGACTAATTTAACCCACAAGCTACCTTTAAATTCCCAGAGCTACAGTTGCATTTGTGGTTGAGGCACCCAGGATACTGGAGATAGCCTTAACAGAATGTTCTGCTTTGGTAGCGCTTTAAGAACAAAAGAACAAAAATCACGAGTGTAATAGCACACATCTGTTTCTCAGGTTTAGATTTATAAAGGGAAGCATTGACTTCAAGTGTCAAAGAAACATAAATATTGCTCTTACGGCAATAAATGAAAACAAAACCAAAAGGCTTTGATGACATTTCCACTGGGTGGCTGTCACTCACCAACTCCAATCTTTGTTTTAAAGTAATCCTAAAGCTTCAGGAGCTGCCAGGGGTGGAGGTACAGGAGAGAGCAACAATGTCTCAACAGCTAGGGCTGAGGCTCTGGTTTGAGTGATTATGAGCCCATAGTGGTTTACCATTAGAGCTGATGCAATGCAAGATGGCAGCTACAAGTATGTCCAATTTTCTGCGGGGCTACCTTTTCCTTCCCAAGTTGAGCATTGATTCTTCCCCCCTTTGTGAAGGCAATACCTTTGAGACCAAAGGCAGCTGAGCTGCATCTTCATTTATTGATTGCTCTTTATTCAACTTCTGATAATCCCTTCAAGGAATATCTAAGGTACCAGTCCAGATAGTCCAAAATTGGCCCAAAAGGAAGAGCAAACATTTGAAAAGAGCTCAACATTCACAATGAGTAGATGAGTGGGAGATGGCTGAACAGAGAAGAAAGGGATCATACCTTGGAGGGAGGCACACCTGGGTGGGAATGCAACCCAGACCCTCGGGTGATTTTAAGCAAATCATTGCATCTCTCTGCACCTTGGTCTCTTCCTGGGAAAAATGGGGGTCACAGAATCCATCTTACCGGGTGCCTGTGATTACTAAATATAATACTGAATTTTAGCTGCCTAGCACCAGGGACCATTATTAAGGGAGGAAGTGACATTGAAGAAGAAGTTAAAAAAGAAATCCTACTTTCATATGGTCTATAGCTCTCCTTCCATTTTGCTCCGAAATCATTATCCCTTATATCTCCTGCAGGAGTGCAGACTCCTAATTGTCTCTCTTCTGCAGCGTTACCTACTATTCTTCCCCATTTAGACTTGCCAAACTGCCAAATTTCTAGGTCTCGACAAAGCACTGCTGGATAAAACAAATATTTCATTAACAATCTGTCCCCAGGTGCTACAAATGTTCCACCTGAAATGAAAGTAGAAATTCATATGGTCTTCCCCTCCAGCACTCTCATTCTCTGGCAAAATAGAGGTTTAATTAAGGTCAAATCTCCCAAGCCATAGCCGAGGATGGATTTAGGTCAGTTGAAACAGATATTCTAGTTAATTTGATCTAAATGGTTGTGTTTATTTGGGGAGGGAAGGAAAAATGGAGGCTCCTGCCTCATACAGCATGGGGAAGAATAGGCAATATCCAAAGTTTGAACATGTCTTGGGAAAATAGCTCCTAAGAATGTAGAAAACAAAAAAATACGTCTGCGCACTACTCTACTATAGGTTAAATATCTATGATAACAGATTATTAGCGTATTCTTGGTAATACCAAGGAGGAGAAGGGTTTGATCAGCTTCAAGACCCCAGATCTTCAATTAAAAATGACCTGAAATCTTCCACTGAACAACTTAGGCGTCTCAGAGGAAACAGACACATAAAGCAGAGAACCAGATGCAGCGCAGGACAAGAGGATTTAAAATGTCATCAGAGCCAACCATTGCTTCAGTAAATTCAAATGCAAAAGAATTCTACATCAATGGGAGACTGAAAAAATGAACACATCCCCTCCTCTGGGACTTAGGTTCTTGCTATTGTTCTTCATTTTCCCCCCGTTTCTGTCCCAAGCTCTTCTGATACTTCCTGTTTGCCCATCTTATCACTGCCCATCTTATCAACAGTGCTCTACAGTTTGAGATGGAACTTTTTGTTCTATGACTCAGACAGGCTGCCTCTGCTTACTGGAACTCTGTTTATAAGGCAGGATGCACATAAAAAAAAATTGCATCCTAATTTAGCAACAGATCCATGTTTCCTAAGGTCTGAAGCTTAAAGAATTTGGAGAGTTCTCTGCAAGAATGGGATATGGAATTAGGTCCCCAAATTAATATTGACTTAAAATGAGAAATAAACCACAACCAAGAGCTGGGGCCTTGGACACCCAGATCCCTGTCTCCTGAGATTGCTGCATGCTTCCTGGTGACAACCTGGCATCCCTTCCCCACCTGGAGCCCTCCACAACTTCCAGAAGTTCTGAGGATCCCCATGCAAGTGAGGGACCCTGCAGCCTCAGCCTCATTCACATCGCAGTAAACCCACTCATCTAATTTACCTAAAATAAACACGAGAAATGTGAATATCTGTCCCCTGCCTCCCTGCGCCACCCACATGGGTACCTGGCAGACATATTTCACACTTAAAGATGACGTCCATTGTTTTTACTCTACTACTTGGTGGTGATCTGTGGTTTTTTAAAATTCCTGTCCAAAAGCGAGACAACAGATTACAAAACAAGTTGCCTAATTGTAAAATTCAGAAGGGCCCATTACATTTTTAAAGTGTAACATATTTTTTTTTCCATCTACTTCAAAACTGTGAATGTTAAACTTAAAGACTCTTTCCAGCTTCTGTTAGTGACAGACAGAGCTCCCCAAGGGGTGGCTGCCTTCAAAGACAGGTAAATGAGGGCCCATATAAAACAGCCAAGTATTGATGTTGTAGTAAAATTCCAGAAAAATACATTGGCAGACAAGTAAATTTGTCACTAATAATTTAATGTAATTTCCCTAAAATGGAGGTAATAGGTACTCGGGGAATACACCTCCAGGGTTTACATCAAATGTGCATGTGGAAAATCATGAAATAATATTTTTTTAAATGTAGATGCTTTGTCTGACATGTTGGTTTATGACGAAAATGATTCTTCCAAAATGAAAATGGGGAGGGGGAAAATATAATGTCCCCAATCCATGTATCCTTTAGCTTCCAAACCTTTCCTAGTGGTGGCAGTTGAGCAGCCATGACTGACTGGAAGCCGGGGAACATTTGTTTGCATTTTATTTCCCCCTTAAAATGATGTACTACAATTACCAAATATTAATGAACCAATCATGTTGCAAATAGTATTTCCTGTGTCACTCTGAGTTATAGAATCTAATATTGGGCTCATTTGAAACATTCCAAAGTTGCATATTTTTTTTCCCCTTTGCAAAGTGACAGCTCAAATTGTGTTTAGTTGCAAGCGTCCAACCATGAGCAAATCAAGTATAAAAATTTCATTTTGTCTAAGTGTTAATGCAATTTTTTAAGCTCATATCCTGGGATGGCTCACTTTGCACTATGCTGGATGATATTAGATGCTGCTTAAACACTATTATCAATTATATTACATGGTGCCAGAAAATTTTAAAATAGCGCTTGTTTGAGACTCAAGTCATGAAGTTCCAAGACAGGAAAAATACAAAGCAGGGAAAAAATAAAAAATTCTTTTGCTGTTTCCAATGCCCCAGTGTTTATGTTTATATTACAAATAGGCTGATTTCCAGCTATAAATCTGAATTTCACTGCCGTTATCGTGAGTTTAATATGAAAAAAAACCTGTGTGCGCTAAGGCAATAGGACACAGGCAGCTGTCATAAGCTCAGCTGCTCTTTGGAACAACCTGAGACCCAGAGTCAGGGAAGGAGGGAGAAGAAAGAAAGGCTATGAGAGAGAAAGCAGCCCTAAGGTAGAACCATCAAAATTATAAATTAATATCAAAGTCAAAATTATAGAATGCCCATCATTTTTCTATAGAATATTGACAGAGTGAAATGAATTCAGCAGATAATAAAGAATCTATCCCCCAGAAAATAAAAGGAGGGGAGGTGGGGAAGAAAGAAAGAAAGCAGGCAAATATGCCGACTTCATAAGCACATTTCATCAAATGTGTGCGCTTAATACAACTGCCAGGGAAAAAAAAAGCCTGATCCAATTTTGTAGGAGGTCACCGTCAGAAGTCCCTGGCTGTTCACGTGCCTCAGCTTTCTCTGATTTCTGACTCTGGGTAGTGAGGCCAAATGGTGCTTCATGCTCAAAGACATCTCCTTTTCCCCCACTTCCAATCTCACAGGCATCTTCCTGGTACAGGACAGGTGCGACAACAGTAATGAATGCTAATGACGAAAGTTGCCAAAGAATTGTTGTTGATGATGGCCCCATTTTCATGGGCCCAGAGCGTAGACAAATTTTATCTTTCCTATTCCCACATTTCTAGTGGCTGTTCTACACTCTCGGGGTAGGGGGAGGTGATTTTTATTTTAGGTGTCCAAGAAAATAAATGAATTTGGATTCTCAAGTCATTTAAATACTGTATCTGTATGTGGAGCTATGAAAAAATATGCCATACTTATATTTATTGAACTCAGCCACAGCAAGATCTGCACCATGTGAGTTTGTAAATCATGCATCCGAAGGCTGCTAAATGTTTAGAATGCTATTGTTTGTGTGAGGCTGGTTGTCCTTTCTGATAATGCAGAATAGTAGTCATAAGAAAAAAAAAAAACAAACCCAGTTTGCCAATGGGTAGGGACACATCTCATAGTGAGATTGCAGCTCACACCTGCCTAACTCAATGTGTGCATACTTAATGAAGTTTAAACATAATAGAAGCAACCTGAATTCTCTTCAAGTTCAAGATTTGGGATGCCTTTCTCAACTGGGGTTCTATGAACAAATTAAGCCCTGATCCTCCAAGGCATCCACTGTGTATATAATGAATTAATCTCCTCTTTGTGCATCTAGAACGTAATACTTAGGCACTAATTTGGGGAGGTTGAGTAAACAGGCTCTCAAATCATTTTCTGTGTTTTTGTGCTTCACACAAGGATCTCTGGTTGAAAAGGGGGGCAAGTCTGCAGAGCAGTGGCATTTGTGTCACCTGGGAGCTTGTTCAAACTCAAATTCTGATTCAGTGGGTCCAGGATGGGGCCTAGGATTCTACATTTCTAATAAGCTACCAAGTGCTGCTGATGCCGGTAGTCCCAGAAACACCGAGCAGCAAAACTCTAAAAGCCACCTATCCTCTGTAAAATAAAATTCTTAACAGACATTAGCATAAGACTAAATAATATATTTGTCATGTTTTATGACAAACGTGTTTTTTTTCACTTCGTGTTTGGCAGGGACTTCTATATATCTTCTGTATCTATGATAGAAGCTGTTGAAGAAGACGCATCAATCAAAGCAAGGTCATAAAAGGGAATACCATTGCTCAGGTTTCTCTAAATCCATTTGTGTCCCCCAACAGAAGACATTCACCTCTAAACGCAAATTTTAAGAGGAAATTTATACCCATATTTTCCAATGTATCCTGGGATATAGATTTCTATTTGCAAATCTACTGATATGAAAAGGCTCCATCAAGTTATGACAATTAAGTTACATTTAGACATTCGTTTGATCAATGGCCTTCACTAAGAAGAATTAAGTGACATGAAATGAGATCCACCTAGAAGACCTAGCCTCTACGATCACCAAGGAAAGGGATACTCCTCTTTGTTGCCAGTGCTATTTTTCTCTAGTATGTCATCCCTCTTTCCACCTGTCAAACACTCTAGCTACCTTTAATGTCCAACTCAGGCTTTCCATCTTCCTTGAAGACTCAGCAGTCTCCATTCTTCACCGTATTCGCACTCCTTAAACCATGTGCGACTCATATCTGAAACTCCACGCCTTGCATGATATTATCGTTTTGTTTTGTTTTCTAGTTGTTTCATCTAACTTGTATCATCTCCCTCGACATTCAGCCCAATGAATTTTTATTTAACACCTGTTTGGTGCCAGGCTCCATGCTTAGTGTAAGGACTAAAGGGATAAAGACAGACTGACACTTCTGATGTAGCAATAATACTGTGGTTGTCCACATTAAAAAAACAAAAAAAAACCTCATCATAATGCTGTAGAGAAGGCTGACATGAAGACAATGATAATATACTGTTATGATTATAAAGCAGGTGCATATGCAGAAAGGAAATGGTAGATTTTTGAAAGGAAATGGTCGATTTTTCCAAGTTGGCAGAATACTTAAGCAAATGAAATTTCACTAAAGGGTAGGGGGCAAGACATATGCAAAGACGCAGAAGTACACAAGAGCAAAGTGAATCCGGGCGCTCTGAACTGTCTGTGATTGCTAGAATTTGGGGACAGACAGAGGGAAGAGGAGACAAAGGGCCGTATCAAGAAGAGTCTCATTTGCTAAGCACAGGAAGGATATCAACCAGGCAAGATAGGATCAGATCTGCATTTCGGCAAATGCAAATACTATTGCTAGAGTGGAGGAGACTATCATAAACTCCTGACTTTTTTGAGCTGGAAAGTTTGAGGCACAGAGATAAGAACAACCTCAAAAACTTACTGATCAGCTTTGCAAGAGAAACCTGATTTGTGATTCTGACGACTTAAGCTCTTTTGAATGAGGAATCTTGAGTACACCTGCAGTGGGTGTCTTTCTCACCTGCCTGTGCATAGTAATGATCAAATCTGGGAAAGAGGTGACATGTTTTAAGAAAACAGCTGTTAATGGGAAACAGCATGAGATGCCGTGAAGAGGGAGGTGAAGCGAATGGGTTAGTGCAAAATATCACCAGGATTATGGGTTCCTTGAGGCCAAGGATTGATCTTGTTTATCTTGGTATCCAGGGCTTAGCAGAGTGCCCAGGAATGGAATATATCTATTTAATCATCCTGCTTAATAACTCTGCCACCAACCCATTCACTCCTTCCATCACATATCTGGGAATAAGGAAAGTAATTTATAAACTTTCTCAACATTAAATACATCACTGGGATGTCTTATCATCTTTTTAAAATTATTGGTACTCCAATTTTCCCCTCAAAATTTTTAAAAATTCTTCTCTCAAATAGCTTTAAAATATTAGATTATTCCTACAATTTAAATGTTTCTATTAAGAGAAAAATCATCCATTTGTCATGCATCCCTATATCACGCTGTTGAAAAGGGCTCTGGCCCAAATGAGCTTCTATTGAATCCTAAACAAGATTTCTTTTCCAGAAACAGGGACGCAGAGGGAAAGGAAGGGGTTGAATGGTTTAATTCCTGAGAAGGTGAATTTGCTCAATTCTCAATTTTCTCATGCTCCTTTTAATACTGTGCTCTAGGCCTGCCTTACCTAGGGTAGATAATAATTAATACTCGATTTGACTAAATGTATAGATTTGGAGAGCACTTGTGTCTATTTTAATTGTTCTGAAACATACCAGCAAGCCTCTGAATTCCTTGTTGCATGGTAACTTTCTCCCCTATATCTTTCAATTGCATTCATGTCCCTTAAATAATCGAAAATTCAGAACTCAAAGCAGTGAGCATTTAGAACCAGACCTTTCTGAATGCATTTCCAACCCTGGCTGAGATGTGCAAGAATCCTACCATGGACTCAAGGGACACCATGCAGGACCTGGCCCCACAGATATATGAACATCCGCGCACCAAGCAGGGCCCTTGGAAAGAAGGGGTGTGCGGCTGTATAAATCCCAATACGGGAGGACAATGAATCCACAATGCACACAAAGCCCACACCTGCCATCGCACTCTGTAATAAACCCCCGCCAGTGTGCCCGTGACAAAGTTGATCCCAGAGGATAGAGAGCAGTGATGGAAACTATAAATCTGGAGCAAGAGCCAGCCATGCCTCCCACCTCCTGTGTGCCGTCTGTGTGCACAAACAAGGCCGCCGATACGTAAATACGGTGAGAAGTGTAATCCATCTCCCGCTGCACGTTCGCGTTCCAACTCTGCTCTGTATGTTGCCTGGAATTTCATACAGTATTCAGAAAGATCGAGATTGCCCAGCCCTTTGTTCGGAGCAAGTAAGCAGGGGATGTCTGACTCTAGCAGACTCAGACTCAGAGGTTTTATTTTCCTTCCTTCCCAGCCAATGATGATGATGATGATAATAATAATAATAATAATGATCAGCTTCTTAAAATTGCACTGCTGGTGTTTATGATTCATATTAGAAGCAGGACAACCTCTACACCCAAATGGAAATTTCATTTCTGATATTGTGGACTTAATATGAATAAAGGCCTAATGTTTTCCAAGGTATTAAAGAAAGATGCACCTGCCACAAGGCTAATCACAGGAGGGAATGAAAAGATGACGGAGGCTGAAGAGGGTCATAAAAGACAAAAGCAAACCCAAGCACCATAAATTGATAGGAAGTAAAAAAGAAATGAAAAGGTGAAAAAAAAAAAAAAAAAAAACCCCACAGCATGTCCACCACCTGTGCTTGGGAGATGGATATAAAGAGATGAATTTAAGACACACTTAAATGCCTGACACTTTTCTTCTCCAGCTTGGAAATCCTACTAGTTAAAAATATGATTGGGGTAACTACAACGGCAGCAGCGACAAGACAGTTTGCCTACGAAATTCAGGGTGGTGGGAATGGATAGTTTCTTTCAACCGTATGAGAAACAGGTAGTGGAAAGAATGGTGTAGGTTTAAGTAGGCTCTTGATGTAAATGAAAATAAAAACCACAACAACTTTTATATCCTTGAAGCATTTGGCTAATGAGTCACTAAAACCTTCCCCAGCCCATCCATCATTTCCATTGTGGAGACGCAAGCACTCTCTCTCTCTAATTGGTCTAGACAGGTGTCATGATATTTCAGCACATGGGAAAAAAAATTCCAGAGGTTTTCTTCCGTGAGACTGAAAGGTAGACACTTTGGAAAATGTTAGTCTAATTTCAACCTCCTTTGAAACAGTTTACACTTAACAAGAAAATAAACACAAAAGTCTCCTGATTTAACTAACTCCAAAAACCCCTATAAATAGGGTCAAAAGAGAAGTCAGAAATTAATTCAATCATTGTGAGGGGGAGACCTGGGTCTCATAAGTAACAGGTTTTATCTGGGGATCTCACTTCATGTATATTATTTTTCTATATTGATAGCAAGCAAAACTAAATAAGCAAGGTTTCAAATGGTGACTTCACCTTGCTGTAAAGTGACTAAAGACAGTTTTACACTGTCAAATGATTTCAGGCGCGGCTGCCTCCATACCTTTCAGGATAATGGGTTTCACCAAACCCTGCACTTAGGAAAGCAAAAAGAAATAGACAGCAAATTAGGAAGAGAACAAATCCGAGGCATGGGTCTGCCGCAGCATTTTACCAGAAACAACAATTCATTAACAATGTTTTACAATTGCATTACAACCAAGAAGTGCCATAAGAGAACAGTCAGGAAACAGAAAGTTCAGCTGGTGTTTTGCAGTTAACTCATAAACACACAGAGAAAGCAGCAAGACAGTCCAAGTTTAAGGACAAAGCATCAGGCTCAACTTTTAATTTCCTGGTTGCTATTGGGAGGCATCACAATCTTCTTGCTATTTAAATACACTTTTTAAAAATGTGATTTCTTTGGAGGTGGTTTTGCATTAAAGAAACGTTCCCCAGAGAAAGAGGTGACATGGATTTCTACTTCTGTTTTCCTGGGTTTGTTTTAATCCTGTAAGAAGAACCTGGTCGTTAATGCACAAGGCTTTGCTAACTTAAAACTGACGTTGCACATTCTAGCATCAGAGCCTTCGCTGAGGATATATTTCTGCGTGGAGCAGTGGTGAGCAAACAGGAGGCCAGTTCCTCAGATGGATGAAACGGGCCATCGGCACTCAAGACTTGCTGAGGACCCCAAAGAGTAACACGGAGTTGGGTCTTGGGTCAAGTATGAACTGTAGGTGTGAATTTGACCTGTCTTCCTGAGCATCTATCTGCAACAGCTCTGAAACTAGCATGGCCCACAAATACCAAGTGTTAGCTGGGAATATTTATTCCTCCTCTGGATATATTAAACATTTGTATTTTCTTTACCAACTCAAGATGTTGTATTCAGTGCCTCAGATTTCAAGAGAAAATAATGGTATCAAAGAGAGGAAATTCCTATTTCAAACCAGTAGTTTCTAGAACTTAAAACATTCATCTCTCTATATCTATTATTTTATCAATGTCAGCTCTGTGTCACCTAGCTAGACATCATTTCTCTCTACCTACATATAAGTTACAAATCTATGCATAGAATTGGGGTTAGCTGACAACACCATGTTGTCGTCTCTGGGTTGGAAGCAGCACACTCTTAATTTTTTTTCTTTGTGAGTATATTTTGTATTTTTGTGTAATAAAAATGGTTTGCGCCTCTGATGAGAAATATAGCTTATTTTAAACAAAGCAGGTGAACAATTTTCCTGAAAACTATCAATCTGGTAAAAATAAAAATAAAAGGGAAAGAAGAGGTAGGAGGAAAGAAAATAGCCCAGGATAGATTTCAAAAAGGTCATAAAATGTTTTCAGTAATGTGGCTACACACGACATACGAATACGATGGTCGTTTGCTTATTTAACAAACATGTGTTGAACAATTTCTATGTTCTTAGAGGGCTAGTTCTAGGCGTGGAGTTACAAAAAGGATTAAGAAACGGTTCTTGCTCTTGAAGTGCTTACATTCTCTTGGTAGAAGAGAACAGTCATGAGCATGTAAAAGCTCAGTCTTGGCCCACAAGCACCTAAAAATTAAGCCCACACAGATAGGTGCCTGGCATTATAAAACTATACAAAAGAAGCTATTAATAGTAGAAAATTAGGTGATTGTGTGCATTTTAGACATAGAAGGATTTAATGAGCATAAAAGCAATAGACAAAGTTAACATAAAAAGACTGATAGCTGTCTTGCACTTTAATTTCCATGTTGCAGACACCATCCTAAACAAAATTAAAAGATAAAAAAAAATGTTTTCCACAAATATGTCTAAAGTTCGATCTCCTTAATATATAAAGGATATAGAAATTGAGAAGGAAAAACCAAAAGCCCATTTTAAAAGGGACAGGCTGGGCACAGTGGCTCATGACTATAATCCCAGCATTTTGGGAGGCTGAGGCAGGAGAATCGCTTAAGGCCAGGAGTTCAAGACCAGCTTTACAAAAAATTTTTTAGAAGTTAGCCAAGTGTAGTGGCACATGCCTGTAGGCCTAGCTACTCAGGAGGCTGAGGTGGAAGGATGCTAGAGCCCAGGAGTTCAATGTTACAGTGAACTATGATTGAGCCACTGCATTCTGGCAACACAGAGAGAGAGAGAGACCCTGTCTCTAAAAAAAAAAAAGGGTGGTAGTGGTGGTCAAGACGGGAACAGAACTATGAGTGTCCAAAAAAACATGAAATGTGTTCAGACTCTTAAGTAACAACAGAAATAGGAATTAAATCGACCATTCAATCTTGTTGAATTGTGTTTTTATCTACCTGATTAGCAGATGTTTAAGAAATGCTAGTCCAGTAAAAGTACAGAGATGCGTGCAAGAAAGATAAAACCACCCTTGGGACAGGGCTTACCCCTGGAAGAAAGTGAGCGGGTTCTGATCAGGGCTTCATGGCTATATGTAATGTGTTATTTCTTTTGCTGGGTGGTGGGCACGTGGATTTGACTATATAATTCTCTGTAACTGAATGAGTTCATTTTATAAAGGAAAAAAAAGAAACATAATAGTGTTTGACGTTGGTGGCTGTGGCCATGGCAGGGGTTGGCCTGGGCTTTCTTCAAAGTATTGGCAACGTGCACCAAGGGCCTTAAAAATGGCTTTTGACTCCAAAATTCCATTACTCAGAGTCTGCCCTTGGAAGAAAGCTGGGGCAACAACAAAAATTTAAGAGCAGTGAGATTTAACAAAGTATTATTTCTAACAGTAAAATATTTAAAATACCCTAAATGTACTTACTACAAGAAGAATAATAAAATAATTATAGCACATATTTGAGAGATTATAAAATGATTAAAATAATATTGACATTTTTATATATAGAAATGATCAAAATATGTTATGTGATCAGAGGATACATAGTTCTATCTATACATACCTATGTGTACATAGACATACATATACACACACACACAAACATACTGTATGTCAATAGTGCAAAAAGGAGTTGTATACGTAATATGAATTTGGGAGATTATTATGCTTTGGCAGTGAACTCAAATTTCGCATTGTTATTTTCTCCTCTTCTAAAAAGGGACCAGTTCTCCTTTCCCTCAGAGAAGTTTACACTTCAGTGTAACTCATATGAATTGGCTGAAAAGAGCCAAGGAATTAGGAAAAGAGTCTATGGTCATTTTTTTTACTGGAGAAAAATACAGTCCTAGAGGAGGCAAGTCTACCAGTTATCACATTGATAATATATATTTAATTATAAAACCTCGTTAACACTGCATCGCCAGTATATTTTCCCATATATTTTACAGATACAGGTTTTTACAAAGTATAGATATTGTGTTGGTGGAATTTTGTATCATCTGGCTATTTAACCTATTTTTATACATATGGGTTGTACAAATAGGAATGACACAGATATTTCTTTCATAGTGTCTCTTTATGACAACCAACATATAAGGTCCTACAATGCAGTAGCAAATGTTCTTTGGATATTAACGAACGAGCTTCCCAGGGAAAGCGAGATCTTCCAAATCACTGATGGCAGCATTGGGTGACAAAGAAAGCATAGAGGAAGATAAAGAAGAAGATCTATTTCCTCCTTAGTAAAATCTTGAAATTTTTATTCTAGGCTATCTGTAGAACTATTAACTGCTGGAAAAGATGTGTGTGTGTATGTCTCTGTGTGTGTATTCATCAGTGTCTAAAACTATTTCATAAGCAAAAAAGTGAAAGTTTGCATCTACCAAAACCTCAGCAGGGATATGACCTATGTGGTTTCTGCTTTCCGAAATTATTTCCTTTACAATGTTACGATGTGTTGAGCCATTTCTTATTAAAGATCAGTTTAACTGTAAAAGTAATAATTTTGAGGTGAAGGGTAGAGGTAGAAGAGGTGGAGGAGAACACTCAAATTTTCAAACTATAGTGTTTTTTTTCTATGCAATTGTGTCAAAATTTCCCCACTAAAGAGAAATTCAGGCAAAGATCATCATATGGTATAATTACAAAGAGAAAGTAAGGAAGATTCAAGGATTTCTTGTGGTGGAATAGGTATGTGCTGTGCTCTAGCAAAGTACTACATAATTCACTGATATTAATATCTCGTCTTTCCCAAAGACAAGAGAAGATGACATTGGATAAGCCAATCATTTAGCTAGTTAGCAACCACCCAACTTTCTGCCAGAGGTGTAAGGAGCTGCATGGTACTTATGGTGTCAGCCTAGGAAGTGGCCTTTTTGATACAGTCACATACACATACACACACATAAACTCCTACGTGCAACTCCATGTTCTATTAAACCTCTTCAGGGGAGCTGATGTCCCAGCCTTGCAATGGTGCGTTGGAAGCAAAAGAATCTTTTCTTTTCTCTTATGCCCAAAGAATAATTCTTCTTTCCCCTCATTCTCCTCTCCAAAGCTAACCTCGCACTCTGTGATCTCTTTTGTCTCCTACTAACCACTGACTATCCAACCACTCCACTGACCATCTATCGCCATCAACTATTCTTCTCCTTTGTCTTCAACCTTTTTCCCCCTGCTGTGAACAATGTCTATCTCCTCCTTTGACTTTTCGTCTGCTGAAGCTGCTTGCCTATCTCATGCACTTCCTTTACCATAAAACCACTTGCAACAGTTGTATATGCTGGCATCTCTGTTTTCCGGATACATATTCCCTTGATTCCTTTGTAATTTAGCTTCTGGCTTTAGTATGTATGACACTCAATCTGTTCTTGATAGGGTTAGTAATTTCTCCTTAGCATCATCAATGACCTAAGAATATTAAAACTGAGCATCTTACTTTTACTCCTCCTATTCTTTTTTTTTTTTTTTTTACCATTTTATACACTCTCCATGGGTGAACTTATCTGTTTTCATATTTTTACATCTGCTCCCAGAATTTCAACTCTCAGATATGGTAATGTAAGTCCTAACCTAATCTTGTTCTTAGCTTAATAGCTCCAGGTAGATATTCCCACACTCCTTAAGATCATCATCTTTAAAACTATACTCATTAGAATAAGCTGGATAAGAATATATCCTCAAGATAATAAATGATATCTATTGTAAACTAACAAATAATACCAAACTTAATGGCGAAACCCTGGAAACAAAAATAAAACAAGGATGCCTGACCTTATTGTTATTACTAATATTCAACTTTGTTTTAGAAATTCCAGCCAAAGCAATAAGATAAGAAAAATAACTAGGAGATATGGATATTGGCAAGGAAGAGGCAAAAGTATCATTGCTTACCAATGACATAACTGTCCACAGATAACTTAAAATAATCAACTGAAAAACTATAAAACTTAAACCTGTTCAACAAGGCAGAAAATTATATAATTCAATTAATTTAAAAAACCCAATAGCTTTCCTAAATATCAGCAATACCAGTTAGAATTTAAAAAGGTAATATTCCATTCATCATGGGAATTAGAAATATAATTATTATAAATTAGAATTAGAAAATATAATTATTAGAAATATATGTAAAAACGATTGTATGGTACCCATGTGGTAAAAAGTGCAATGTTTTACAGTGGGACATAAAGGAAGGTTTAAATAGATACAGAGAAAAAGTCATGTTTGGGTCCATACAGAAAGGTATACAGGTGTAAAGCTATCAACCTCATCTAAAGTAATCTATAACTTTTATACAATTATAATAAAATTCCCTAAGTTTCTTTGGGATTCATTTAATAAAAGGATTCTAAAACTCAACTGAAAAAATAAAAACAGATAAGCTGGAAATTTGGTAGAAAAACATGAAAAAATAAGGAGGGATTGTCCTACAAGATATTAAAATATATACAGCTATAGTTTAAAACAATGAAGTTCTAGTTTAGAAATATACATATGAATGGAACTATTAAATAAAGAAATATACTTGAATAATTTAATGTGGCATTTCTAATCAATAGCAAAAGTAGCCAATATCAAATAAATACATGGACATCCATGACTAAGTGGTGGGAAAAAAGCCATATATGTTAAATGTTAGATCTTAGTTGTGGATGCGTGAGTATCTATTGTGCTGCTTTACAAATGTTTAAAATATATTATTTAGAATTAAAAACTAGAGGATTCCATTAAGCAAGAGATTTACAAATAAGCCTGAGAAAGAAAACGTATATATTAAAAGAAACTATATTAACAAATAGAAAAATTTTTCATTCTATGTAGAAGACAAAAATCTGCAATATATAAAAAGTACTTAAAAACACTACATGGTGAATATCCCACTAAAAAAAAAAAAGACAAGAATTGGCTTAGGCAATTTGGTTAATAAAGTTAATAAAAGACTCAGAAACATGAAATTATTTTCAGCTTCTTTGGCAAACAAAGGCTTCCAAATAAACCAATCATATGTCATTTTTATCTGTCAAATCGGAAAATACTTTTTAGAAGCTAAGAATACCTTGGTGTCAGGTAGGATACAGGGAAAGAGACATTCTCATACACTGTTACTATCAGTATAAACTTATACACCACACCCTGAGGGCAGCGTAGAAATATCCTTCAAGGGTCATAGAATGACTACATTCTTAAGAGAATTTTATTCTATGGAAATAATCATGAATGTGAAGTAAAGATTTATGTATACGAATGCTCAATGGCAGTTTGACGTTAATTTTTCTCAAACTGGAAATCAACAGAGGATTGATTTGATTTCAGGTCAGTAACTGATTTAACCTCATATTATTATTAGAAGGTCTCATTGCTTTGCACAGAATAGATTGTCAATGAGCAAGAAGGCAATCAGACCAACTAGGCATTACACATTGTAAATACTTTATTTAACAAAGTTGATTTTACTTGTGACTTTTCAATATTTAGAAACACAATATGAGTGCTTTTACTTGCACTTTTGCCCTACATCTTTAAATAACTTCAAATGAGTTCAAATAACTATGACCTCTTTGTTCTTTGAAGGGTTCCTGTCAGCATGTGAGCATCCTTTGAAAGGATGCATGTAAGCATGTATTATACCTTACACACAGTTTGCCTTTACTAAACATTTATTAAACAAACTGACAAACCTCACTTATAGCACCCGTCACATTGTGTTTTAGCTGGTTCAACGTCTGTGTTGCTCACTAGACTGTCTGCTCTTTGACAGGAGAGTTGATCATTCACTCATCTCTACATCCCAATCAGAAAACACAGTGCCAGATGCATAAAAAGTATTCAACAAATGTTTGTTGAATGAATAAATGAATGAAAATCCCTATTTCTTTCTCCTAAAATGGAATACTGCATATCTATGCTCCAAAACACTAGTCTAAAAGTAAAGGCATCTGATAGTAGGTCTGGAGGTATGCCTTTAACTTTGATGAGAGATACTGATGCTTATAAATCGGACTTACTGAAAAGAGAAGAAGAAAGCAAAAGGAAAACAAAGAAAGGGCTATCTAATAGTGATTTGTTACACTTCTAGGAGTGTACACAAGTAGGTGAGCTTGTGGTTGGACCAAAAGAAGCCAAGCAGAAAAAAATACCATGCAATGGTCCTTTGCAGGAGGTAGAAGGGAATCATTACTTTACTTCTTCTATTCCTTCTACTCCTCTTTCTTTATATCTAGGATGTACTATACAACATCTTAGAACCTTTATTAACAGCCTAATCAAGTCCATAGTGGCATTTGCTGCTCTCGTTATGGCTGAATCTGCAAATACCGGCTCCTCTGCTCAGATATATTGCACTGGAGTATTTTTTTTTCTTTGTGACTTTTTTTTATTGTTGTTTATGCAAGAAAATCCACTAATACGTTTTGGAGAAGATAAACCCATTTGTCCACAAATAACAAATTCCAAACCAAGAATCTCTAAACCACGGGTTTACAGCAGCCCCCTGAGGCTCTACTGTCAGCGAAGAGTTCTTTATTGGCATGCTCTTGAGAACAGAGTGGTTTTAATCATATCCTTTCGTGAAAGTTAATATTAACACAGAAACATGCCACTTCGCTGGGTTGCTTTTAGAGTCAATGGCAAGGGCAGAATGAGAAATGAGGATTTTTTTCTGTTCCCTTAAAGCAGGAGTTTCCTTGTACAAATCCAATGGCATTAAGAGCAGGTCTAAACGCAAAGCCTCCTAGACTTCCAGTTAAACATGGTAGAATGAACATGTGTTTATCTCTGTTTCCTCGTCCAATAACCACCCAAGTCATGGAATAAAAATGAATAAAAAGTGGAATAATAATAAAAGAAGAAAAAAAATGTATAAACCACAAGGAAAAGGAAACAGGAAAGAAGACAACAATTGATAAGAAATGTCAATAAATCTTTGGAAGAAAGAAAGGCATGGGAAGAAGAATAACAGTCTCAGTAGACTAGATGAAGCTGAACTAAGTTTCTATAAGGGGATCAGAAGAAAGATGAACTCTCCTTGCAGGATGATAACAAAAAAGGTAAAAATAGGAGGATTGGTTTAAATTTTGTGAAAGGAGCAGTTAGAGGTCTGGGTTCCCTCCTCCATCCCTCAAAGCCAGATAACAACATCTGCTTCATTTCTTCAGAGGACAGAAGGTTAATTTTAGGGAATGTTTCAGTGGAAATGGCTCTAAACTCAGAGATCCTGGGCCCTGGAATCAAACAGGAGCGTTAAGTCAAAGTTTGCAAGCTGAGTAGTGATTCCCCCCAGGCAAGAACTTAAAAGACATTTCTCTAGAGAAAATGAACAGCACCCAAAAATAGAATTACCACTTGGGAGGGGGTCCACCAATGAAAAACTCTCGTCCCCTGCCCCATCCTACAGTAAATAAACCCAATAAACACAGACAATCAAATTTTAGTGCCTCATACAAGACATTTGGAGGAAGTTGAATGACAAGGACTAAAAAACAAACAAACAAACAAAAAAGGAGATCTCAGAGGAAACAATGCAGGGGACAAAAGAAAACCTTTAAAAAGAAGTTATATCTTCAAAAAAATAACAGAAGGTGTGTTTGCATCTATGAAACATGAACAGAATGCTATAAACCTGTGAACAATCATTAGAATTTTTTAAAAATTCAATCAAATGATATGAAGATAAAAATGAAGAAATTTCTCTGAAAGTAGAATGAAAAGGCAACAGAGGAGAAGAGGTAAGAAAACTAGAGACTAAATCCAGGTAAGTTCAACATCTAATTAACAAAAGTCTCTAAAAGAGAGAAAAAAAGGAAACAGATGCAAATAAATTATCCGGAGAATTATTTCAGGAATATTTCTCAGAACTAAAAGGTGCTAAAACTTTACATTAAAAGGTTCCAACCAGGTGCCCAGCTCAATGAATGCAAACAGACACAGGTTAAGGCAGAACTTTGTAAAATTATAAAATATTGGAAATGTAGAAAAGATTCTAGATCTTTCCAGAAGCAACCAGAATGAGATTAGAATCCATCTTCTCAGCAGCAACACTGGAAGCTCAAAGACAAAGCTCAACCCAAAGTATCAACCAAGTTAGAATGGTAGAATAAAGATATTTTCAGATATTTTAGGTTCTCAAAACATTTAATTCCCAAGACATGTTTTCTGAGGAAGCTACCAGTGAAGAGCTCTAACAAAGTGAGAGAAGAAGCTGAGAAAGAAGAGGGAATAAAAATCTAGGGAAAGGGAAAAAAAATTGAGGAAAAGCAAACAAAAGCAAGAAAGAGGGAATGGTATCTCTAGGTGGCAACAAAGGCTTGAGAACAAAGGCAGGTGGCTTTGGAGAAGACCTAGACAGGAACCGCCCATGCTGGAGAAGCACATGGATCTAACAGCTCTCAGAAATGACCAGAAGGGAGGTGTTATTGGGAAGGTCTTGGAGCATGTGGACTCATTGAGAAAATTAAGAAAATTAAGCAAGTAAAAATAATGTTGTATAAGAAAAGTAACATGACTTATAGAATACTGTATCCTACTCAGCATAAAGACATAAACCTCAACACTAAAAAAGGGAGGATGGCAGAGGGGAGGGACGGGAGATCCTCACCTACTAAAATAGAAGTCCCTAGATTATGTCTAAAAGCAACAAACCAAGGGACAGCAGCATACACAAATAGAAGATAAGGAGAACTATATAAACAGCTGAAGAGATAATTAAAAGAATTTATTTGTAATCATAAGCCTCTTAGTATTACTGGACTTTTCAAAAGGATATGCACACATTGCTTTAAAATAATAATTAGTCAACAAGCAAACGTCCATCTCTGCAAATGGGTCTCTGCCAGATTCCTAGTCACAGGTGAAGTAGGTGACGCCAGCTCTGGGCTGGCACAGCGAGGGCCAGTCTCCATCTCCTTCGTCACCTCCCTGCAAGAATATTGCATTTGGACAGAAGACTCTTTCACCTAATTTGTTTCTCTTCAAGGCAGCTGCTTAAGTAGGGAAGGTGGTCCCTGAGCCCTGGTGACCTCAGGTCACAGTGCTTCATGAACTCAGGCTTATTTCATGTCATGTGTGTCATGAAAGCAGCTCTGACTCCCAGTGTAATGTTTTCTTTGACGCTATCACACGGTGCATCAGACTAATCCTACCCTGTGCTTGTTTCTTCGCCTGCAGCTCTGCTCTAAGTCTTTGGGAGAACACAGAGACAGCCTCGCCTCTGTAGCTTTTCCGGTTTCCCTTTCCCCCCGCCCCCTTTACGCTCCTAACTCCAGAGGGTCACCTTCCTTGCCATCTGCTAGCCACACATTCTCTTTTTACTTCTGCCATGTTAATATGCTCAGTGATCTCTATGGGAAGAATATATACCCGCCGCAGGATGCACCAGTACACGAGCAATGGATATACTCCTTTATACATAAAGCAATTTTGTAGTGTATATGTTCAAAAATAAACACCTCTGTTTACATCCACGCAAAATATTTATATATACCCAGATATAAAACAGCCTATAAAAATGTAATACACACCCCACTGGTGTGCTCCTTTATGCGTCAATAGATTATATAAATACCATATACATTCTGCCCCCATAACCTTATAGTAAGTGTAGTACACATTTGCACACTCCCACGTCGGCACCCTGGAATAGCACAGCCCGAACAGACGCTGTTTTTCCTTCCTGACAAACAGGCATGAAATAACAGGCTGACATCTGCCTCTGCAGGTCATTCAAGTCAGCCCGCTACATGTCAAAATTCAAACTGCTCCATCCATCAACAGCAGAGTCAAAATTAACGTAGCTTGGAAACTCGGCGGCAAGACAGTAACAGCCCAATTCAAAGCCTGACCTTCAAGGAATGGCGGGGTCCGGCGGAAAATTATTTCATGCCCTGTACCAAAGCCAACAATAGAATTTGAAGAGATTTTCAGTTAAATTAATTTTCAAGAAAAAAAAAATCCCCCAGTGTAGCTGTTTAACTCTTGGGGTCACATAAAAGGAGTGTGAAGCACAGAGAATCTGCTGTCTGGAAGCTCTGCCAGCATCTTTTGCAAAAGAACTAAGACGGTGTTTTAGGCAAAACGGTTTGAAGTCATTTGCAGTGTAGCACATGCTAAGAGTCTCTAACAGTGAGTGAAGGAAGCATTAAGAGATTTAGTTCCTCATAGAATTTTCTGGAAATGGCTATTGGTTAAAATTATCAGTGAGATCAGCCCTTCAAGATCACAAATACAAATGAACTCCTTTCTGAAGATACATTTAAGGGTAATGATGTCCCTCTGCTTAATTGTAACACAGTTTATACTGGGAGATTTTATAACCAGTATCCAAAGGTTAACCAACCTAATAAATAAACCAGAACCTGATGCATAAGTTACTTCATCTGTGGCTTTGGCTATGATGCAAAGCACAACACACTTCTTAAAAACTGGTATGCTATACGTTTGTAGACAGTGACACATGGAACTTCCATAAAAGTGAAGTTACTTTTTTCTCCCTGCTGAACACTGTTCAAAACTCAATCTAAAAAGTTGCCATTGTGTTCATTTCTTTCCAGCAATTACAATGTTTCTGTTAAAATGGGGTCCAGGCTACAGTTGAGGCAATGTTTCATAAATTTGGTAACATAATGCTCAGAGTCTCCAAAGGCTTCTCTCCCTACCATATCTCACCATCACCTCTTTTCTCTCCAGCCCTTGTCCTAGTAACAAGCTTACGTTCCCCCTAAAACAAAGCTTTTGTGGTTCTATCTTGCTCTTGAGTTACGCTCAACCCCACAAGCCCTTCTCTGTTCACCTATGTATTTCTTGAAAGGATAACCTACACTATCTTCTTCCAACTCTTCTACTCAAAATCCTGTTGCTCTATGACTTTCATCCTTATCCTTACATTGAAAATAAGAACCTCCTCATTGCCGAATCCAGTGGCCTGTTTTTCAACCTAAGTTTCATAGATCTTTCTACAGGTTGGGCCACACCCCCAATCCACCTACCACATCTCTTAAAACTCACCCATAAATAACATTCTGATTTCTCTTTTTCTCCTTGGTCCTTGACACGAGTGGTTCTGGGGTTCAGGTTTAATTCCTCTCTGTTCCCAGCCTACACACTTCCTCTCGTGGTTCAGGCATTGAACTTCACCACATGTTGATAACTACTCCTGTTATACGCTGAAGCTCTACAGCATATTTCTGACTCTACCTCTCCTTCTGGTTAACGATGTCACAGCCACTGTAAACAACTGTAAACTTAAGACATTCTCCACCCTGCATTTCTCCTGCATTTCCTGGTCACCAAGTGGCTGGAAGGAATGTAGTTCCCTACATAAGATATATCCTTTCACATTTCCATAACCACAGGCATCGTACCTCTGACCCTCTCTGCAAATCACCCTTTACTCTTCCAAATAGTCTACAATAAATAAAAAGTATTTTCTTGGGGATTCCAAATGTACCATGTAAATGACCATGTTTAACTATAAAATTTATTCTAAGCATTCATATCTTTTATCTAGTTAGTACTCAATAAATATATGATATTTGGAGGATATATACCTATGTCATCTATTAACTTTTTTTTGCTTTTTTTTTTTTTAACAGATGGGGTCTCACTGTGTTGCCCAGGCTGGTCTCAAACACCTGCCTGGCCTCTGTGGATCCTCCCATCTCAGCCTGCAGAACAGCTGGGACTACGGGCATGAGTCACTGTGCCCAGCTATGTTTTAATTTCTTCATAAAAATAAATAGCATGGCTAGTCTGACAATCATTAATTACTAGTTCACTGAGAACATTTACTTGAGAATTTTTTAATATGGAGAAATTTAAAAAGCACAAAAAGCCATTTGATTTAACTCCTTGATTTGTAAAAATAAAGTGGCTAAATGAGATGTTTTTTTCATGTCTCTTCCAGGTCTAACATTTTGGTCCCATGATTTTTTTTCTCCCTCTCCTAATCCTATCAACTTTGGAGGTACTGTTAGCTCCATAGGCTATACCTTATCCTCTGTATAGGAAATTCTAACTTGTTCTTCTAAAGCCCGAAATCAGCAATTTATTGTAGATGTGAGGAAATAAGCATTCTCACGTCTGAAAATTGATATAAACTCTCTGATGGGAAATTGTGGAATGTGTTTCAAAAGATTAAAAAAGTGGCCATATACTTTGATCAAAATTCCATTCCTAAAATTTTATTCTAAAGAGATAAATGAACTAGTGAACAAATATATTCAGGGTAACATTGTTTATTATAGTGAAAACTCAGAAACAATTTAAACTTCTAAAATGAGGTAATAGATTCAAGAAAGTAGGACGTGTCTTCACAATGAAATGCTATGATCAATATACATCTACTGACATACAAAAACCATTGTAAAATCAAAACTAATTAGAGACAAGACAATAAAGTTGCCCACCTTATAATCTAACAAATGTGGCCAAGGTGGTATGCGGATCAAAATCTATATCCATATTATATAGAAACTAATAAAGAATGACAAATTAACTGAACATTCAATTTAAAAAGCTAGAAAAAGATAATAATAACAAAAATCCAAAGAAAGCAGAAATGATGACTCAGAAAACAAAAATACACTCAATTTTGTAAATTCAATGAAAATATCTATAAAATGGACAAATGTCTGCCAAAAAAAAGAAAAAGACAATTAACATTAAGAAACAGAAAAAGGACACATCTACAGATATGCAGGGGCCAAAATGAGATGATACTTACAAGGTACATGAAAAGCAGATGCCCATGCAATTGTACATTGATAAATTTCAAAACTTAAGTGAAATGAATGCTATTCTAAGAAATTATGTAAATTCCCAAATTGACCCAAAAAGAAATTAAACAAGAATCCGGAAAGACAATAACCATATGAGATATTGAAAAAGTTGTAAAAGATCTACACCTCCAAATGCCTCAAGCCCAGCCAGTTTTATAAGTGAGCTTATCCCAAGGGGATCATATAATTTATCATCCAAACTAGAACACTTTGGAGAGTGAAAGACAGTGTTATTTGTAATTGAGCTGGGATAATATGATAATATAAGAAACAGGCGCTGCTTCGGGCAAATCAAGACAAATGCCTACACGACTTTCAGAGGATAAATAATTCTAAAGTTATGGAAACCGCATCATAGTTTAGAAATATATTAAAGATTTTCCAATTCAGAGTCAAGAAAAGAAGGAAAGAACAATGAAGAAGAAAACTCTACACTTACAGATGAATGTTCCTAAATAAATGTGTATATTATACACACCCCTAAATGTCACTTATGAATCAATCAGAAACAAACAATTCAATGGAAAAAGGGTCATAAGACACAAAGTCAGTTTACAGATAATAAACACAAATGAACCATAAACATATGAAAAAATATGTTCAAGCCCACTTCTAATGAGTGACACTTCAACAAAAATAATGTAACATTTTAATCCATTTGATTGAAAAAAATTAACATTAAATATCAAAAAAGGTGTGGTCTCTCATACACATTTGGTGAGAATATAAATGGGTGCTAAGTTTTGCAGAATAATCTGGCAACTGTTTCTCAAAATTTTAAATATTGATATGCTTTGATATAATATTTCCCCTGCTAGGAATCTTTGCTATGGAAACACTTGATCAAATACACAAGGATACAAGGAGATATGTGTGAGGGTGCCCATAGCTGCATTGTTCTAATTATAACTAGAAACAATCTAAACTACTAATTTTTGAGGTTCAGAAAGATTAAATGATTTGTCCAAGTTTACATCCTTATAAATTGTGTTTAGAGGACTAAAAAATGTTGTACATAAGCAACAGCTTTAAGAACTATAGAATAGTTCCCTAATATATTCTGCAGTTGTTTACAATCCCTTGATTAAAAATATACTACCTTCTTTACACCAATATTTTGCCCTGCAACTTCCACCCTTAGGATGGATAACTTTGCCACTTAACATTTTTCAGATTTTCAAATGTTTAATGGAAATAAAAGACTACATTTCCTGGGCTTTTAAGTGCTATGTTTAAAAATCCCCTTGGTGCAAATATCTTTACATTTGGATGTTTTGGTGATCATTTTCAATGTTACATGCTTTGAAATAACTACTGTGCTCAGAACAAAAAGATCAACAGGAACAAAATATCATAATAGCCTTAACCAGATGGGACAAGACTTTCAATGTTAACCATCATAACTATCTCTGCTTCAGAGAGAACAAGTATTCTCTCTTTACAATGATGTTCCATAGGTAAGTAATGATTTACTGCATAATATTAGAAAATAGTTAGGAAAATAAGTCATATTATAATTTTTTTTTTTTCAAAGTAAAGCTTGCAATATCTTAGAAAAGGCTTCTGACCTGGCTTCCTGTTGGTATCTGGCTTTGGTCTCAATCTGTATTGTTCCCTACTCAACATGTAATCATCATCAAGGCACGTGACACAATGCAGCCCAAACCTAGCTATAAAACAGCATGCATGGCATGACTCCCTTTTAGAATATAAATGTAAATATAGAGTGTGTATATACATGCAAAGAGCCTGGAAGGATTTTCAAGTAATTGTCTTTGGGCATGATTACAGGTATTCTCTATTTTCTTGGTTTTGTTCACTTATGTATTCTGATTTTCTATAATAAAAATGTATGAGTTTCATGTTAAAAAATTCTCAATAAATTTGTTTTTATTCTACCTATGGACTTTAAGGTTTACTCACAGAGAGTGTGGGTCAGCAAATCCAGTGCATTTCCTAGCCAGTCAGACTCTTTATAACATTTCTGGAATATAAATAACCTTTTCTAATGGTCAGTACTCAAATTTTTGAGCAGATATAGCTGAGGAAGGCCCAGAAGTATCAGCCCATGCTTAGTGAGACTCCAGGTAGCAATAATTCATGAGAATCCAAAGGCCAAAGCAGAGAAGCAAAATCAAAAGGGCAGTTAGAATAATTTTGAACCTAGTAAGAAGAAATAAATGTACGACTGAAAGCACAAGTATGGTTCAGACAGATCTGGATTTGAATCACAGCTTTGGCATTCAAAAAAGTTGTATGATAATATATAACTTATTTATCTGTGCCTCAGCTTACTCTTATTTAAAATAATAAAAATACTGGTAACCATACCTTATGAGGACTACGATTCCCACAAAGTTGGTGTCAGGATCTTAAAATGGCAGGCTTCAAGCATATAGCTTCTGTCCTTGGCTCTGGATTTTTTACCAAAGTTGAATACCAGGGTTTCTTATTTACAACCTGAATAGTGGTCAAATAAGAGCCTTTTGGTAGCTTCTTAAGATTATCAAAGATCTGAAAAGATAGTAAAAACTTTAGTTCAATATGTCAGAGAAAGCAGAAACCCAAAGAGGGGAGAAGAACGCTAAAGTTTGTTTTGCCCTAAGGGCATTTTCCACAAAAAAGCAAACTTCTTTAAATTAAACTGGATTCCCAAAGGTTCACACCATCAGAGTAAGAGTCAGCCAGAAGTAAATATACCCAGCCCTCCTTCACTCTCAGGGGACTGAATTAAAGTTGACTGATCATTAAGCAGAGAAGAGAGAAAAAGTGACATTAAAAAAAAAGCTATCCTCACTCAGAATTGCACACTGAATTCACATCAGCTAAATAAAAAAACAAAAAACAAAAACAAACAAACCAAAAACCCTCAAGCTAAGAATTCAACTTAGAATGGTCTTAAAGGTAATTCTCCTAGGTACCTGGCTAAGCAAGTTCAAATTCTTTATCAAGGGAGCCACCTTTATCCTAGATCTCAAATAAAACCTATAAATAATTATTTTCAAGGACATAAGTAGCTCAGAATTTTTTAAAAATCAAGTATGTGAGGGAGACATAGAAAAGGACAAGTATGTAAGCAGGAAAAATAGGAACAAATGACCAAAAAAGACCTATACGTTGAAATTTTTAGGCATAGATTACAAAATGCCTGTGCTTATTAAAGTATTGAGATTAAAGAAATGAAAATTAAGCTTGAAAATATACACAGGGCACTACAAAAAATATGTCTAATAGATTTGATGAATTACAAAATTAGAACTTCTAGAAATAAAAAAATTGAAATTAAAAGCACAATAAATGAGTATACCTGCAGATTAAAAACAGCTGAAGAGAAAATAGGTAAATGGGAACATAGGTTAGGTAAAATTCTACAGAATGCAGCACAGATAGAAAAAATAGAAAGCAAAGAAATTAAGAGTCATCGGACCATAGAGTGAAAAGACCTAACATATTTGATGGAAGTTCAAGAAAGAGAATAGAGAGAATGCACAAGACGAAATGTTTGAAGAGAAAATGACAAAGACTTTTCTAGAATGTGATGAAAGAAAACTATCCACAGGTTCAAGAAGATGTTCAGATCCCAAGTAATAATAAATGCAAAAGGAAGAAAGCAATATGCACTTAGAAACATCATAGTTATACCAAAGAAAATGGATACAATCTTAAGAGCAGTTTTAAAATAATAAAAAAAGACATATTACATTCAAAGTCACAACAATTGGATAGACATCAGACATCTCGATAGCAACACTGGAAGTCAAAAGACAATAGAATAATATCTTAAGTACGGTGAATGAAAATACTATAAAACTAGAATTCCATACCCAGAGAAAATATTTTTTAAGAGGGTTTTAGATACTCTACACAGAGACAGGTTGGGCCCCCACTGAAAATTTGGTTTGGATGTTGAGAATGAGGATGCCATACCTACAACAAGAGGATATAAAAAGGTTTACTACTTATATAATTAAGTCTCCTTGGGGAAAAGAGGGAAAGCCTCCCAAGCTGTCCTAAAAATGGCTTGTGAGGTTTCTATCTACCACCTACACCAAAGAAAAGAGCACCCTGGCTTTCTTTTCAATGTAAGCAGATGTAGACCACAGGGAAAGAAAGACGGGATGAGCCTCAAAAGCAGTACCCAGTCAAAAATCAAAAAGTGGAGTCAAACTCTTTATTACAAAGAGAGATGGCGAAAGAAAGACAATTTTAAACAAATAAAAATCGTGAATGTTTGCCACTGGAATATTCTCACTAAAATCAATAATAATTCAGGAGAAGACAAAAGTAATCCCAGGTTGAAGTTCTGAGATACAAGAAAAAAATATAAGAAAGAGCCAAATACATGGATTAATTTAAATAAACACTGACAGAAAATTAACGACAACTTTAAAAAAGAATTAAAACACATGCATGACAAAATTATGTAAGTTTGAAAGTGAATAAAGAGGTTAAAGTGTTAAAAGTCCTTTCTTTTTTCTAGACAAAATGTAAATGTATTGATTAGCTTTAGATTTTGATAAGCCACACATGTTGTAATTTCTAGGAAAAATTTAAAATGAATAAAAACAGAGTGTATTATTTCCAAATTAACATAATAAATAAGCATAATAATGAAAAATAATCCATGAGGTATTGTGAAAAGAGAAAAATAAGCATATAACCAGGAAGACTAATAAAGAATACAAAATATATTGACAAATTTAAACACAAATTCAATACTGATTACATTAAATGTACATGTAAATGAGCCAACAGCTTCAATTACAAAACAAATGTCAGAGTGGATAAAAATAAAATTAATTTTTTGTGATGTTTTTAAGTGACATATTTACAAAATAAAGATATAAAAGACTGATGCGAGGAAGACAGAAAATGAACATGGACACATCCACCAAAATAAAAATGGTAGAGCTATATTAGCAAAAATATAGACTTCAAAACAAAAAGCATTGATAAAGAATTTCACTTTATAATGATAAAGATTTTATTCATACTTGTCTTGCTAATTACTGAATGGAACAGAAAAAATTAGTAAGAATACAGATCTAAATAACATTACTAATAAACTCGACTTAATAACCTACATGGAATACTATATTCAACAACTGTACAACACATTCTTTTTCTAAGCACGCATGGAACACTGACAAAAATTCACCACATGCTGATCTATAAAACAAGTCTCATAAAAGTTCTAAGAGGCTGGCATGGTGGCTCACATCTATAATCCTAGCATTCAGGAAGGCCGAGGTGGACAGATTGCTTGAGGTCAGGAATTCAAAACCAGCCTGAGCAAGAGCAAGACTCTGTGTCTACTATAAACAGAAAGAAATTAATTGGCCCACTAATATATATAGAAAAAATTAGCCGGGCATGGTGGCGCATGCCTGTAGTCCCAGCTACTCAGGAGGCTGAGGCAGAAGGATTGCTTGAGCCCAGGAGATTGAGGTTGCTGTGAGCTAGGCTGACACCATGGCACTCACTCTAGCCTGGGCAACAAAGCAAGATTCTGTCTCAAAAAAAAAAAAAAAAAAGTTCTAAGAACTGAAATGATACAGGTCATTGTCTCTGATTGGACTTTAAACTAGAAACAAACAGACAAAAATAAAACTAGGAAATCCTCCCATAAGTTTAAAAATTGGAGACAGGTATCTAAAAATAACCAAGGCTCAATAAGAAATCTAATGGAAACTGTACAACATTTAGAAATGCATAATGAAATATGCTACATATAAAAATTTACTGGCTATAGCTAAGGAAGTATAACTTTATTAGTGAATATTTAGAAAGTTATGAAATGTAACAATTATCCATTTCTAAACTGTATAAAAATAGCAAAACAAAAAATTAAAAAGAGTAAAAGTAGAAGGAAGAAAATGATAAACATATAAGCTATAGTTAATATAATACAATAAATACAGATAAAAAAGTTGGTTCTTTGAAAAGAATAAAATTACAAAACATTTAATGATGACATATAGAAATAAAAGGCACTCAGTCTTAATACACTTAAATGCTTAAATATGAAAAAAATTAAATATAAAAGTCTTAAATAAAAAAACTAAATACAAAAAAATTAGAGAAGAAAATTTAATAAAATTGGATACTTTAGTCTAACAACTATTGAGATGATTGAAACTATTCAAAAATTTTTCCACAAATAAAAGTTCAGGCCCAGATAATTTCACCATCTTAGCATGCATTCGAGAATGAGACTTACAAAAATTAACTCCCTAAATAGAAAAAAAAATGCGAACTTCTGAGAAGGTGACAATGACCTGTTCCTTTATCTGGGTGGGAGGAGACACACAGGAGTTTGATTTATCCAATAAATCAAATGTGTGCATATGTCTATGTGTCTTATATCTATTTCCAAATGAATGCTAAATTTTACACTAAAAAAAGTACTACTACCATTATGTAGTTTATAATTTTTAAAGCAAAATTTAAAGTGAAACATTTGAAGTACATTCAAATTTAAATGTGAAAGACTTAGTACCATGCACATTTTTAAAAAATAACAATAGACTCAAGTTCTGATTACCCTTTTCTCATTCTTTCTAAATTTCAAACATGATTTATAAACAAATGTTAAAAACAGGCAATGTAAAGAAATTATTTGCAGTTTCAGTCATAAAATAAACTATTTCTGTTGTAATAGAAATGCAAGTCCTAGGATAGGATTCATAACATATTCGCTAGAGTGTTAACCCAGAAAATTTCATTCCAGCCAAAATATCTGTAAGCAAACAATAGTTTTCTTTTCAAAAGTAATGACATTTTTTTCTTTACTCATTAGCATTTTGTATATAAACAAACACAAGTCCTAATTATTTTGTAGCAATTTTACCGAGATATATTTCATATACCATAGAATTTATCCATTTAAAATGGATAATTCAATGGACTTGAGTATATTCACTGAGTTATGCAACCATCATCACAACCAATTCTGGATTGGTTGAATATTTCACCACTGGTGAATATTTCATCAAGCCCAAAAGAAACCTGGCACCCTTTAGCTATCACTCCCCATAATACCCTATTTCATTTCTCCCCCAGCCCCAGACAGCTACTGATCTACATTATATCTACATATATTTGCCTACTCTCAACATTTAATATATATGGAATCATATATGGTTTGTGTTTGGTTTCTTTCACTTGGTGCAATGTTTTCAAGATTCATCCATGTTGTAGCATGTGTCAGTAATTCATTCTTCTGTGTGGCTGGATAGTATTCCATTGATGGATACATCGCCTTTTTTATCATTCGTCATTTGATGGTCATTTGAATTGTTTCTATCTTTTGACTGTCAAGAAAAATGATGCTATAAAGATGTGTGCACAGGTGTTTATGTGAACACATTTTTATTTCTCTTCAGTATATGTTAGTGGATGGAATTAATCCTCAAATTTTGATATTTGACTTATACCTGACTATAACAAACTATAAGCCAGAAGACAAATTATAGTACTTCTTCATTGTTTTCCAAGAGTAGATGATAAAAAATATTTATTTAGTTTTCTAAAGCTAATTATCAGATCACTGAGAAGTACGTGTAACTTTTACTGTGATAATATGTTATAATTAACATTACATTTATTCTTCTGACTACTATAATCCAATTTTTTCAACTAGAACATATAAATTTTAATAAATACTAGTCTTTTAAATTCATGGGAAGTTTAAAAAAAATATTTCTCACACTGTGAGAATATTCCAGGGTAAAATGAAAATCTCCTAATTTTCTTTATCTAAAAATATTTTTATGACCTGTCATCCCAACTAAGTTCAAATATGTTGACCATTTTTTAATGATACCAAATCTTCCACAATTTAAAAGAATTCTTTAAAGGAGGCTCAAACAAATTGACAATTTGAAAATTTAGTACAAAACTATTAACTAACATTTAAAAAAAATTATTCTGTAAAACTACATCTCTGTGCTAGATTCATCTATTTGCATAATAGTATAACAACCAAAACTTTGAATTCTAGCATCATAATTATCACTTAAAAAGCAAAAATAAACAGTAAATTCATATCTCCCATGAACTATTTTCCTTTAATCAGGTAGCACTCACTTTTCCCCTAAACCCACAAAGATTCTAAGACAGGTAATCAAAAGAAAATGGAAGGATTCTGAAGCTGTCTACTGCCTTCCAAAATACAGATTTTATAACTAGTAGATATGGGTTAAAAAATTAAAGTGAAAAAGAAAGCAACAATGATAATGAAGAGAAAGAAAAGAGGGAGGTTAGGAAGAGGACAAAGAGAGAGAGAGAGAGAAAGATGGAAAAAAGGAAAAACAACAAAAGGAAGGTTGGGTTGGATTTCATTAATAATGAGAAAACCTGCCCAAATATGCATGATTCCAACAGCATTTACCTTGGTTGGATATGCAAGTCATGGACAAAAACCCAGAGGGGTGATATGGCAAAAATCACAAACGGAACAAAAAACCTCAGCATCATACTCGGCCCGTGAGCCCTGATGACAGGCATGTAGGCACATACGGTCTACAACGACACCCGTGCAGTCAGAAACGCACATATGTGCAAAAACCACCTCGTCTGCTGGAGGACTCAGAGAAGGACCCCGAAGCAGTTTCAAAGAAAATCGGCGCCCTTCAGTCTAATTAAAACCTACTTTTATTTCATTTGTATGAGGGTGTCAGGTTCGATTAGAGGCCAAATGCAATTTGGCTCCGGGAAGAATGGTGGCTTTCTTTCCCGAAGAAAAACAGGGAAAGAGAAGTAATTCCTAAATGTTATCATCAGAGGTTCCCAGGGCGGCATGCCTACTCACAAGGTCTTAATGTCCCCAGGGAGGGGGATAAAGGCTCTGTTGTCAGCTGTATGAAGGGATTTCAGGCTCCCCTGAAACAGGAATACAGTGTACTTTAGTTAACTGGATACGCAAATTCATTAGGCAAGCGAAGAATGGCAAATTCTATCCTCTGTTCGCAGTTCTGTGCCCCAATGGGAGAGGAATGCAGCCACTTGCTGGCAGTTTGTGTGATATCTGGGTACCCTCATCTGGGTGTGTATCATGTAACATGTCCTCTTCCTACGGCAAGCACTTCCAAACGACTTAATTCGACTTTCCTTATTAGCAGCAAGTGGGTCTGTTGAAGCTTAAGAAAAGCCATTTAATAAAAATAGAGCCACCCAAATGAACACGGATCGAAAAAAAATTTAGATTGATGGAGGTAGGCTGGTCACTGTAATTACGGAAGGTGTATCATTTCCTAAGCTCTCTTTGCATTAAGTGTATGCCATACATTTATCAGACATAATTAGCACTTTAGGTGACAATGATTTGATTTCTTTCCTTGTAATAAAAGCCCTCTGTGTTGGCATATACATTCAGAAGGGGAAATTGAACACTGTTGCTGTTTATTCCCCTGTGGCAAAAATTTAGGACAAACGAGGGGGGGAGGGCGGGAGGAAGAGGGTGTACAGAACAGCCCTTTGTGAATTTTGCAAACACCAAAAAGAAAATAGTTCAATAAAAGCTTTTTTAAGGATCACAGTCAAACGTGCGCTTTTTGAAAGCAAAGGATATCTATGGAACGTCTCTCGACTTTTCAAGTTAGCATTTAACTTTCCTTTAGATGTGAACAAACCCACACTAAATTGATTCACGGGCACAAGTGCAAAAGTGGACACATCTAAATTGCTGTGTATGAACCAGAAAAATATTTGGTTCACAGCAGAGGAAAACTGTTTTTAAAATTATTTCAAATGCATCTTGATCCTTGCAGTTCCCTCACTGCCACAATTAAGAATCACATTAATCCATTTTTCTGTGGATTAAAGAAAACATTTATATAAACGTTAAGGTTTTTTTTTATAAGGGAAAAGGAGAAACTGCAATGCAAGTTGCTGATCTATTGTACACGGCTCATAAAGGATGCTGCAGCCTTCTGGAATCTGTCGCCCCACGAGAGACACCGTGAAAACTTATGCTTTTGCATGTAAATCTTCTGGAAAAGCCATTGGCTTCTCTCTTCCATCAAAACCAAAATGTGACAGGTGGTTAAGCGGATTCCTGTGCATCAATGAATCAGAAATTAAGTCACAGCTAATGTTTGTTAAAATAAATATTTCTAAAGCAAATCTAATTTTATAGTTGACTTAATGCAAACCTTCCCACGTATACTGAACTTCCTGAACTTTTGCTTAATCCTAAAATTTGTTTAACTAAAATGCTGATATGTAGATAGATGCTGATATGTAGATAGATGCAGATTTGTTAGAGGGTGACTTGCACACTAGCCTCTCTTCCAATGATTCAAAAATGCTCATATTGTCAAAGAAATAAAGAGTATATGTCATCTGTCAGATACTCAAAGGGCATGTAACACATCTTTTCCTAAGGATCTTCATTTTATATTTTCTTAAACTTATATAGACCTTTTACTGACCTAAATATGAATAACTGTAAATAAAGGGTCCAGGTTTTTATTTAAGTTACTATTTAAGAAATGCTTAAAAAATAAAATAGAAATGACAAAAGCCTTTAGAAATTAGTATGAAGTATTGATTATTGTGTAAACATATTTTGCCTATATTATTAAAAAAGGAGAGATAAAAAGGAAGTAACAGCTTAGAGCTCTTCAGAATAAATTCACCATAATTTATAAATGTATAAACATGAAAGAAGTTCAACAGTTGGATGCATCATACACTTTTCTAAGCATAGATTTACATAAAGGATGTGTAAGGCATTAGTAACCATTCAGAAAATAATTTCTCCTCCCTAAATTTTAACTTGAACCGGGGGGAGGTTAAGGCCACAAACAAACAAAACAAAGGACTATTTATGTATTCTCCCTGATGGTTGTACATTATTTTGTTTCCTCAACATAACAAAAATTTCATTTAGAAACTCAAATCTGATTCCTGCAAGGTTTGCACCTGTAGCCTAGAGGGTTGGGGGGCAGGGTGTTTTGTGGGTTTTTTTTTTTTTTAGGACAGACACCAGGGACCAAAAATTTAAAAAAAAAAAAAGAATGAATCATATTACTCAGGAACTCAGGGCTACCAGGCAAGGCTGAGCTGAACAGAATGCTGCTGTTGCAAGTGACAGCCAACGTGTGATCTCCAATCCTGCATTATGCGAAAGAGAGGGTCATATTAAAACCCTCATATTACAAAGAGACATAATCACCTGTGACTCACAGAAATATTTGTTAAAACCAATTCATTACTTAACAGGATTACAATCAATTATTAGCACTTCTGTGCAAATGCAAAGCCTTTCCCCAGGTTTTTATTTTATTGTTTTGCTTTTCACATAAAATTTTGCATCAAGGCCATGAGATTTTTTCCCTCACTCATGTGAAAATATTAAACTAAATATCCATGACCTCCGATTGTGACATTTCTCTTATTATTTCTCATTAGATGGCTATCTTTTACCTTGACGAGACATATGCACATATATGCGTAACATGCATATGGGATGTCAGAAAGCACTTTCGATTTTTCTCCCATATCCCCCTAGGATGATGTGGGAACCTCATGTCAAAAACCCTCACTTTAGAACAATAAATAAATAAACCAGCCACAGTCTTCCTGAGGCTGGCCAACTCTAGCATAAGTAATTCAAGAGGCTGAGAGATGCCAGATAAATTTGATTACTATAAAAGATGGGAATATGTTTCTTTCCTTTGAGAATTCACAAAAAGGGGTCAAAAACAAAGCAATGCTGAAAGCGAACAATTTCATTTCGCCTGCAATTCAAGGCGAAAATTCAAAGGCAATTTTGCAGGAACATTTTATCACAATTTTATAGACCCTCATTTCCTGCACACATCACAATCTTTAATTTCTGAAAGAAGAAGGCAAGGAAAGGGGAAGTGGGCGGGGGAGAGGGGCCAGGGAGGCTGAGACCAACCGTGAGGGGCTTTTTTTTCTTCTTCTTTAAGATATAAATGCAGATATTTATAAAGCAGTGAGAGATTTGTAAATCTTTCTTCAAAGCTGAACCTACTGCTGGGATTGTGATTTGCTAAAAGCTGCTATAGGCATACTCCAAAACCCAGCAGGGTCATCTCTCCCCTTCCAAAAATAAAAAAAATAAAAAATAAAAGAGGTTAGGGTTGGGGAGGAGGGTTGGGGAGAGAAAGCCACTGTGATTAGTAACGTCCCCACAGACACAAGAGTTTGACAAAACTGTTTTCGTTTTACACCATTGTCCCTGAATCATATTTTTTTTTTCCTTTCCAATACACAATATTCCTTTCCAATACAAAATTAACACTCAATACCTTGCTTCCCATCCTTTTGTCTAACTGACTCTCCTTGATGCTGTTTGGAAATGGCAGGTCATTTCTCAAAGCCAAGCTATTCTATTCGGTGGCCCTTTGGAAGGTCACGATCCAAAGACAAATGCAACAGGTACCAATCCAAGGGGGTACCTGGATCACCTTCACCCCTACCCTACAGGTCTTGTCCAGTGTAATGAACAGCACGGTTCACTGCGAGCACAAAGGTCTCGTTTCCAGTTCCAATCTTGCCAATAACTTCACGTGTGATCTCAGAGGAGAGCCACAGTCTCTCTCATTTCCTAGTGAGGATAACACATAAAAGTCCTACCGGCTTCCCAAGATCGTAAGGATAACAGGAAGCGACAAGGGTTTGAGAGCTCTTTGCTCGTTCTTGTATACCAATGCATCCTCAATGCCCAGGACGTGTCTAGGACAGAGAGGATGCTGGATCAATATTTGTTAATGAAGGAATTAATGCACTTAGAAAAGTGTAAGGCATGAAAATCAGAGGAAAACTATAATTGCAGATACTAAAATGAAATCAAGGGTGTACACTGCTAAGAACCCCTTATCTCCAAGAGAGAACTGCACTGACTTCAGGACACGGCTGGCATTTGTTTCTCACTGAGGAAATTAACCTCTAGTCATTGTAACTACCTCCCACCTTGACCTCATGCTCTTACACACTCACAACCTACATTCAAAGACTCAAAAAGCCACCCAGCTTACTGGGACTTCGGGGAACACTGCCTATTTAGACATGTAACATAGTGACTTTAAATTTTTCTCTAAATAAATTGTTTTCAGAGAGAACTAAATGTAAAACAATTTTACTTCTTGAAAAAAAAAAAAAGGAAAAGGACAAAATATAAGAAAAACAAAATCCTTTTGCAAATTGTTGTTTTCCAAACTGAACCAGACATGGCTGTTAACTAGGACGGCAACATAACTTTGCCAAACAGTATTGCTGACCTTCTTTCTGCATATCTGGAACACTTGTTTTCTGGGGGAAAATCTTGCAATGGGCTGGCACTGTTTAGTGTGGGCCTAAGCACCCATGAAGAACAAAGAACTACCACAAGTGGAGGAATTGAGCTTTAACAATTGCATTGATATCTAATATAAAAATCTGAGATGGTTTAATTTTAAAGTTAAAGGCTCTCTATGTAGCATAATGCTATATATAGTACATATGTAAGTTCTAAGAACAGTCACATATTTATATTCTTTCAGAAATCTACTTTTTACTATCACTTTAAAAAATCAATAATAGCCACAAGTAGCCACAGATCTACATTGAAATTTGAAATCCCATAGTATCTGCAATTTTAGACTTGCCATCCTAAGGATCAACCATACAAAACATTGGTCTGAAGGAGCTACACCACCTGGTTACATCTCAACCAAAAGAAACAGGTAAATACACAAACAATGTACCAAAGAGGAAATTTTGACAAAGCATTCAGATACACCCAAAAGAAAAATAGTGGTAATAAGAAATAACTTTGCTTCTTCCTACAAACAATTTTTTTTTTAGCTAGCAGACAATCTATTTCCATAGGTATTTTATTTATTTGAAAATATACAATGGTATAAAGATATAGTCAGGAGCACAATCATGGCTCCTTAGGGAAGACAGGGACCCTTCATTTATTCAACGAATATTCTCCCAGTGCCTCCTGTCTGCTGAAGATTTCACAGTGCATAAGGGAGCCACTATCCCTGCCCTCACAGAACCTAGGTCTAAAGCAGGAGATGAATTAGTACATAATTAAATAGAGTGAGACAAATGCAATGAAAGGCATCATAACAGGTGCTTGGGGACCACTGAGGAGATGGTCTCTCAAATCATCATTGTGCTTTTGAGAAGAGGAAGCTGATACTCAGAAAAAGGGCAGTGAGTTGCTCATGGCTATACAGAGATTGTTCTAGCAAAATGAAGGATATGGAAGTGAGACCTAGGAAAATGAACAGATATCAGGATATCTGCTTTCCTAAGATAATATACTGTAGAAGAAGATATGATACAAGTCATTTTCAAACCACAGATAGAGAGATAGTTTGGCATCATTCAAGACCAAATGATTTTTTTATTGCACCATATGGCCAGTTTTGTGATTTTTCTTTAAGAACCTTTAAACGGCATGGGAGGAAGTTTGGAGATGGTTGGGGGGGGGGGGTAGGGTTTAATCAGATCTGAAAAATCAGCAGTGCACATTAGTTTAAAGGATTCAAATCTCTACATCCTACAAAGCCTGTAGATCCACTGCCTACATAGCAGAGAAGTTAGATGGGATTCCATCATGTCATATTTGTGTCTCAAAAGAGTCACCTATTCATACATAAAGAAGTCAATTCTTCTAAAGCTGGACTTTGTTTACATACAGAAAAATACTTGTGTTTCAGAGGGAGCCCTTACCATCCAATATCATACAAGGTCTTTGGGCATCGGCACAGAAATACTTAGAGAGTGTTAAAGATTCCTTCGAGAGTGATGGAACTTTATAAACAAAACCTCTTGAGACAGAGATGTTACCATGTGAATCCTTGAAGATTTTATAATGGTGCACAAATGTGAGGTCACTGTGTCAGATCTATGAGCCTCAGATTGCTGGTCACTTCTTTTTATAGTCAGGCTTATTAAAGTACAATTCACATGAAATGATATTCACATTTCTTACTGTGCAGCTGTATGAGTTTTGTCACATGCATAGTCATGCCATCATCACTACAACCAAGACACTGAAAAGTTCCACCACAAAATCCCCAAAACTCCCTTGTACTTTCAGTCAACCTCTCTGCCCTGTCCCAGTCCTTGGCAACCACTGATCTGTTCTCTATACCTAGTTTGGCCCTTTCTAGAATAAAACATAAATGGACTCAGATGTATGGAGATTTTTGAGTCTGGCTTCTTTAACTGAGTATAGTGCCTTTGAGATTCACCCATCTTATTGCATATATTAGTATTAATACTTCACTCCTTTTTCCTGCTGAGTAGTATTCTATTGTATGGAAATACCACCATGTATCCATTCTCCAGCTGAAGGACATTTAGACTGTTTCCATGTTTTGGCAGTTATGAACAAAGTCACCATAAATGTTCACACACAGATTTTTGTGTGAACGTAACTCTTTATTTCTCTTGGAAAAATCCTCAGGAGTGAGTTTGCTGGATCGGATGATACATATATGTTTAAATTTATTTTTAAAATCTTCTAAACTGGTTTTCCAAAGTGTCTGTACCATTTTGCTTTCTACCAGCATGTATAACAGCAGTTGGATCACTTATTTACTATGAGCAGATAAAAACTGCTAAGCAAGAATGAATTAAACATAGTCAAGGGAATACTAGGCCTTAATATTTGGAGCTATAAAAATATTTATAAGAATTATTTCAAGAGGAAGGATAACAAGCAGTGAAAGAAATATTAGCACCAAATTTAGTTCCATATAATATGGACTGAGCCAACATGTAATCTCATGAATGATTCATTAGATGGGAATTTATTCTAGGAGCCATAAGACTTACCACATTGAAGTTTTTACCATTATTAAATGGTAGCCTTGCCTTGGCCTACATTCCTATCTCTTCTTCCCCTCTCTTCTACCCAAATCTCAGGTTTCCTGAAGACCCAGTTCAACCACCACCTTCTCCTGAAGCATTCTAGTTGATAGTTCATTTCTTCTCTGAATTTCCATAGCCCTTATAATTCCTGATAATTTAAAACTTCATTATATATGCAATGGTTTATGTTCTATTTATAACACATATATTCATGTTTCCTCCTTGAGAATCATAAGCCTCCTTTGCTAGGTCTGCCAAATGAGAATAACTCATCTGTACCACCCTCTAAGCCAGTGTACATCTATGTGTGCCAGTCTATTGTGTGGTACAAGTGCTCATCATGTTCAAGGGCAAATGCACTGGCCACTATAAATACCCAGAAAGACAAAGAAATGTATGACTCCAGAGTTCACTCACATCTACGTAGGTCATAAGTGCATATAACTCAAGCTCATTCATTCATTTATTGAGACAGAGTCTCACTCTGTTGCCCAGGCTAGAGTGCCATGGCCTCAGCCTAGGTCACAGCAACCTCAATCTCCTGGGCTCAAGCAATCCTCCTGCCTCAGCCTCCTGAGTAGCTGGGACTATAGGCATGCACTACCATGCCCGGCTAATTTTTTCTATATATGTTTAGTTGGCCAATTAATTTCTTTCCATTTTTAGTAGAGACAGGGTCTCACTCTTGCTCAGGCTGTTTTCAAACTCCTGACCTTGAGCGATCCTCCCACCTCGGCTTCCCAGAGTACTAGTATTACAGCCGTGAGCCACCATACCTGCCCATGCTGCTTATCTTTAAATTTTCTAACATGGGACTGGCTTCACTGTATTCAACTGGAGAAACCCCCTTTTGATTTCTGCACAATCTTCTAAAGGGAAGTAGAATACACCACCATGCCTTGCAAGTTGGCCCACCCATCTAACCAAGAGACTCAGGGAAGCTTGTGAATTTTTAAGATAAAAAGGTGCACCCCTTCAAAGAAGGCAATTACTTAAAGAGAGTTAGGGAAGACTAATAGGGAGGAATATTTCCATGAATTAAAAGTCATGCAAAAATCTCAACATGAAGGCTTGAACGCTAAGAAAGTGAAGAATATTATTCATATGTTTTATCTGCTTGTTCTCTTCCCTAGGTCTGCAGAAAGACATATATCAACTACATTCACTTTAGTTTCAACTAAGCTTGCATCTTGGTCTCTCAGATGCCAGCTTAGTGTGACCGGGACCATGGCAGCATTATTGGGAAACGTCCTCATCAAATCCCAAACAGCTTTGCTGGGGTGGCTTTTTTTATATATATATAAAGCTAAGAAAATCACCTTTTATACCTTTATTTAAAACTGATCTTGAGCTAAGCTGTTGTACTTGACTGTGTCCCTTTAACCTAGGGAACTCGCTGCCAAAAAATATTATTGAGGCCAACAGCTTAATAAGTTTTATAGAAGATTAAATATTTATATGAATAAAAATAGCACCTGCAGCGGCACCAGGAAGGATAAAATTACAAGGGCTATGAAATCTTCATGCTTCAGGGCATAAATTGCTTACCAGCTGGATAAGGCCCTCTCAGAACAACACTGCATTGCAAAATACGTCTTCCTGAGAAGCATCTGAACGCTGACCACTGTCAGGACCAAAGACTACAGCAGAAAGACCCTTAAGCTGTTGGTTTCCACCCAGCTCAAGTTTTTTGCAGAATTTAGGAATTGACTATGATGCCACACCAATTTAAAATAAGAAAACAAGGATGCAACAGCGAGGCCAACACCACCATTCAAACTGGGAGTGAAATGGAATAAAATTACAATAGATACAAGGGTTCAGGAGGGGATGGTTTCTAAAACTTTGGTGGTCATTGTGGGCTCTTCACAGTAAAGAATCAGAGCCCCAAATCTTAATGCCAATTAAGACAAAACTGGAAAAAAGGATAATGTAACTACTACTTTGGCTGAATCTTTTTTTTTCTTTAATATTTTCTCCAAAGTAGAACTAGAGGATTATCAATACAACCTTATTCATCTAACTTTGCTAGTGCAAAGGCCATCATTTGACTTGAGAATGAAACAAAGGCAGAAATATAATGAAATAAGGAGAAAAAGGCTAGAGAAACTAATGAAATCTATGCACTAATTTTTAGATGCCAGATTTAACTTCTCCAGAGACCAAACCATACGATGCCATTTGCAAATGACTCCTTTTGTCCTTAAGGATTACAGGAATAATGGCAAATACCGATCAATCCATTTTATAAATAAAATATTCAACAAAGAGTAGCATCCAAAGTATGCTAATAAAGTTAATAACTGTTAGCTTTTATTGAAGATTCACTTGACTTTGCAAGTTTAGATAACCCCACGTGCACAAACATTCTACAGTTCCTAAGACGACCTGATGCTCAGTTGCATAATTAGTTGCTTTCTACCGAAGGATTATTTAAGAAACAGCTATGGGCTCCGAGGAGGATGCTCTTGTTTGAAATAGTGCATGGAAGTGCGTGATGGGTGGTCCTCGGAATGACGACACGAACAAAGGACTCCTGTGGATTTTAATAACACTGATCCACTTATGAATCATAAATCAAGTGAGAACCCTCTTGCAGTCGGAAGATTCCCAAGATTTCTGGGGAGAATTCTCCAGCACAGCAGCATGTCATCAGCCAGGATTAACCACATTTGCTCGCACTCTTGTAAAAATAGTGTTTTGCATCCTTGGATGGGCGCTTGGCAGGGACTAGCAGAAGTGGAAACAGTGGAAACGGTAAGAGGAATGGGGCAAAGCCAAACATCAGGGTCCGTGGCAGGGTCTTTTAGAATCCAGAACTTTACACAGAGATGGCCAGAGCTGGGCAGAGCCATCACAAAACTAAGCCAGAGGGACAAATAAATGGTTGGTATCAACAAAAGCTATTTCTGATTATTTTTAGAAAACCTTTAATTTAATGCATATTTTCTTTGCTGGAAAGGAAATAGTGATATTAACAAATTGGTTTTATTTCTCACCTGGCAGGCTGCCTGCAGTGAAATGTAAATACATGTACATGGGAGCTGGGATTAGCATTTACTGAAGAAAAAGAGTAGTCAATATTTTAATGAGGAAGTCTAAGAAAGCAATTGCACGAAACGCACTCCAGTGTCACAGGGGAGCTTTTTAAGTTAAGTCAACTAGTTCCAAATTACTACTTTTCCCGGCTTTCCTTTAAGGGGAGTTTAGACTTACTTAGAAAAAAAATACAACTGTGGCATTTAGTGTTAAATATCATAAAATAGCTGTAATATTCCTCTCTATAAATACATACATTAACCTATATACATCTCTCTCATTACATATATAGAAAAAGAATGTCTCTCCTGGTATTCTTCAGTCAAATGGCCCATTTAACAGTGTCATCTTTCTGCTTATTTTTTCAAAAACAGAATTACTAGGTGATGAAAATTGAGACTACCCAAGAATGAGGGACAGATTTGAGGGGAAAAAAATATATAACAGGAAACATAAGTAACCAAAACAAATACAAATCAATGATAGTTTAAGCACAGAGAAGTGTAAATAAGACAGATTGGGATAGCAGATCAAATCGATTAGAAAAACAGCAGCTATTACATAATCTGTACTCTGGCATCCCAAGGAAAGATATTTCCATCTTCAAATAGGATTTTATCAAGAGCCAGGAAAAGATGAAGGACCAAGAACACTCTGGAACAAGGTGAGTATGGTGAGCGTAGGAGATAAATGAAACCTAAATATATCACTAATAAATATTAACCCTTAAATGAAACTGAATATTCCCACATTTTCAAGGCTTCTATATTAACATTTCTGAACTTCGGAGCACCCAACAAGATTAACTACTTTAAAAACACATAAAATAGCATTTCCAGCCAGGCATCGTGGCTCACGCCTTGTAATCCTAGTACTCTAGGAGGCCGAGGCAGGAGGATGCCTTGACATTAGTAGTTAGAGACCATCCTGAGCAAGAGTAAGATCCCATCTTTACTAAAAACCAAAAAATAAAAATTAGTTGGGTGTAGTGACACACGTACCTGTAGTCCCAGCTACCCGGGAGACCGAGGCAAGAAGATCTTTTGAGCCCAGGAGTATGAGGTTGCAGTGAGCTATGACGACACCAGTACTCTAGCCAGGGCAACAGAGTAAGAGCATTTCCTATAGTCTGATGAATGCCATCAAGAACATTTCACACCTGACAAATATTTAAGTGCTTTACGCTCTTATATTGGCCAAAGTTGTATGGACCCTTTCAAACTCAGAACCAACATCAAATAATAGAGATAAGAACAGAAATTATTAATGTAGAAAATGGGCATCATATAAAAGGATCAAGAAAACCAAAAGTCAGTTTTCAAAACAATAATAAAATTGATAAACACGTGATGTGAAATAATAAAGAAATAGCACATACGATCAACACTAAGGTTCTACAAATATTAAAAGGATCACAAGAAAGACCATACAATCATTTATACTTTATACTTTTATACATTTATAATTATATACTTTTATGAATATGAAAGTTCTATATATCCAAAAGAAATTCTTACACATGAAAACTTTGAGAAATATGCCAAAATATTCATAGCAACATTTTCGTAAATATTAGATACTTTGTTTTCAATTTAATGAATACATTTAAAAAATGATGCATTCATACAAAGGCCTACCATACAGCAGTGAAATGAGTAAAATATATTTACGTGCAACAACATAAATGGATCTTGAAAACATCACACTGAGTGAAAATTTGTCAATCAGTCTACACTAAGTACGAGACAATTTTTATAATACTTGATTTTATAAATCTGAACAATAAGCTGTTTAGTTAACCATATATATTAAATAAAAACTATTTTTCGAAAGGCAAAGGAGCAGTGAGCACTATATTCAGAATAGTGGTCAGCTCTTGAACAGGGTATCAGGTGGGGACTAGGGAAAATATATACAGGTAGAGAGGCCATGGTCTCATTGATATCTCTATTCTTAAGTTGGGCCTAAATCTATAGGGATTCATTCCATTACTATGCTGTGTAACTTACACATATATTACATATTTCACTTAGTATGTATAAAACATTGCTAATAAAATGGTTACCCCAAAATCCTAAAACCATCCCCACACAAAGAGAATATAGGAACAGACCTTGCATTTCTCCTGCTATCAAACGAATCCCATACTCGCCCATCACCAAACTAGTGAGAGACTCCTCAGAGCCTCACAGTCCGCCACTCTAGGAGATCACAACACTCACAGTTGTCTCTATGCCAGGCAATGCTTTATGAGGAACTGGAATAATTTTCTGCAAAATCTATCTACTGACCTAACTGCCATCCATTCAGAAACACCAAGTACAGAAAAAAAGGGAGTGTACGCCATCTCCCTGGGAAATATCCTCAAAATTGAAGTACTGAACTGAACTCGAGGCAGAACAGGGAGAACAGAAATGGATGCTGGGAATGTGAGTTTCCTGTGTCTTCCATCTCAACAGAGATTTACACTTTAAGGGCAGTTATACTCCCTGAAAAAAAGGAATTAGACCAGGAGGGATACACATGAACACATCTTCCAAATGGAGCTCCAAGAAGGAAATATGACCGCCACACAAGACAGGCAAACTCCCAAGTCTGGTGACAAACACCAAAGAAAGCATCTATGAGAGGCCCCTGAAGGAGAAGGGAACCAAAAGGTCTCACAAATTCAGAGAAAGATCATTGCCTCTGAAAATATTCTCGAGGAAATCATAAGACATACTCAACTGTCAATTCCTCCAGGGCAGGGTCCAAGTCTTATTTGCTATTGTGTTTCTGGTAGGAAAGCAGTGCCTGGCACAAAACAAGCATATAATATCTATTGTTAAAATAAACAAATTTGCATCTACAGTAGAGTACAAAACAGACCACATTGAGAAAGGTACAGCAAATTTTAAGAAAAAATAAAATAAGAAAAAGTAACCATGAAAAGAGAAAACTTAATGAGATGAGAGACTGCGTACAACCAAAAATCCATTGGCATAATGCAAATCCACATTAAAGGCAGTAAATAGAGAGTGATAAGGTAGAAAGTGCATGGCATAACATTTCGGGAGAACTAAGAGTCAATTGGAAGAGATCAAATACACACTATAAGGTTAAATTTCAATTTAACTGGCCAAGAAGACAACATAGTCAGTAATAGATATGGTTCAGCGTTAATTCCCTTGGCTTCTAGAGTGCCCAATGGGAATGCAGTGAATTGTAAAGATGGCCTCAAAATTTCCCCCTCTCTGTATCTATGCAATATGACATGACAGTTTCTCCACTTAAGTCTTAGAGTCTATTTCTCTTAAATCTGAGATAGTCAGGTGACCCTGTGGCCAATGGAGAACCTTAGCAAAGCAATGCAATCAGGCCTGAAACATGCTTGTGCATCGGGGTTTGCTGTCTCTTGGTGCTTTAGAACCCTCAAACATGTGGCTCCCATACCAGACATGTGTAGGAAGCTATCAGGAAAAACCAGCCCCCAGTTGATTTACCAGCTGGCTGCAGTCATATGAGAAGAACTGTCCAGCTGAGCACAGCCCAAATTACTAGCCTACAGAACCATGCACTAGTAAATGATGGGTGTTGTAAGGCAATGAATTTGGGGGTATACTATACTAATACATTATATGCAGAAGCCCTCAATAAAACACTCTTGTGACTTAGGGAGGCTTATTTCTGGCACACAGGGAGGAATCCATGTTACACAATCTACCAGTCAATAGAGAGAAACCATATGTTCTCCAATGGAATGACTCAATATCACAAAGATGTCAACTTATTCCAATAATCTATAAGTATAATCCAGTCATCACCAAAATCCAACATAGGAAAAGAAACCCAATAGTCAAGAAAATTTTGAAAGAGAAAAACAGAGGCAATTTTGACACTGCCAAGTACACACCAAAATTATGGAAATCACATATACATTGCAGTGTTGATACAGGAAATCATTTATATTAGCAAAATTAGAAAAAAACTAAATGTTCACCATTCAATAAGAATGCTTAAAACTTCTCTGTGCTATACTCATATATGAACAGTAAGTAGTAATTAAAACTGCATTATGGGCTGGGCGCGGTGGCTCATGCCTGTAATCCTAGCACTCTGGGAGGCCGAGGTGGGCGGATCATTTGAGCTCAGGAGTTCGAGACCAGCCTGAGCAAGAGCGAGACCCCATCTCTACTATAAATGGAAAGAAATTAATTGGCCAACTAATATATATAGAAAAAAAATTAGCCGGGCATGGTGGCGCATGCCTGTAGTCCCAGTTGCTTGGGAGGCTGAGGCAGCAGGATTGCTTGAGCCCAGGAGTTTGAGGTTGCTGTGAGCTAGGCTGACGCCACGGCACTCACTCTAGCCTGGGCAATAAAGTGAGACTCTGTCTCAAAAACAAACAAACAAACAAATAAAAAACTGCATTATGGAAGACCATGGGAAGATGTTCCAGCTGTATTAGTAATTGGGAATAAAAATTTATAAATAATAGATAACTTTTTTAAAAAATAATGCAATCTAATCACATGAAAAAAATCTTTAAAGGGTACACACTAAATGTAAACAATGATTATTTCTTCATAATGGAATTAAATGACTTCTAATTTTACTATTTGGGCTCTTGCATATTTCCCAAATTTTTCAGAACAAAAATGTTGATATTGTTTTTATAAAAATATTCTTATTTTAAAGGTCAAATCTTCTAAAATCCAGTATTCTATTAAGTATACTTATCCAACATTGAAATTCATCTGAAATATATATACAGGAAATCTGAGCTATGTGTCAACGACGAGCATCTGGATATGACGCACCAAAAAAATTACTATATGTCTGAAGGAAATATTAAAACAAATAGCCCAGGACCACAGTGATTACACAGAACTGTATATATTCGCTCTGTGCACTGGACAAGAATTTTTCATTTCATACATCATTTACAGCTTGCTGCAGTGATTCTGCAAAATCAGTCCATACCATTAGCACACACAAAGAGAAACACCCAACATTCTGACTGTTGGGAAATTCAAGTGTTTGGGGCTTCAATATGAGTGCACATCAGTGCTCCGACTATGCAGATGTGGCTCTGCTAACCAGGATGACAGCACCAGGGGACCAAGAGCCAAAGACAAGGATCAAATATCTAGGGTCAATCACACTGACTTACTAACATCTATAGTCCAAGCCTGGCTTCTGCTCATAGATAGACTTAATTTTTAAAACTACTTGAAATAAATGAAAACAAAATGCTGAAAGTCATAAGCCAATCCCTGCAGAGGGGCTTATTATTGTTTTTTTTAATGGGAACCAGCTCTGATTTCTAAAATATTTTATCAAAGCATTTGATACCAAGCATCTGGTCTACTCAATACTTCATCAAAATGAATGTCCGATGCATTCACCACTGTACCCAAGTCCCTTCTCTTTCTTAACAGTGTCACTATTTTCAAATCAGAACATGGAAAAGTACATCTCCAAGGCAATACGAAAGTTTGTCTTGCATGTTTCAGGCCAGTGAGAAAGACATTTTGTTGGATGATGACGTGTTCCTAGGGTTTGGAACATTTTGTGAACACTTTCTTCCTCTAGGAAGAGCAGAGAGGCTCAGCAAGCATCAGCTGGGTTCTGCCTCCAATAAGCCTTCACACTCCAACTCTCCTTTTCTTTCTTCCTTTTTCCTTATATAAGAAAGCTCATGCCACAATTTTCCGGTGAGTGAATTGGCCACTGGATTTGCCATATCCTCACATCTAGCTACAGCCACAGAAAAGAATTCCAATAAACAACATCTTGTGTCACTATTCTATGGATTTCCTTATCATTGTGTTACATTCATTTCTAGAACAAGGAGGATCCAGAGTCATACTCAGTCTCCCCAAGGAACAACTATGAGCCATCCACATGGCACTTACCAAGACCAGCCGTAAGTAAGCCCTGAAATTATCAAAGCTCATGACTAAAAATGACAGCACCTTCCTTAGAAATCACGATTGTTCCTAATACTAACAGAATCTTTAGCGACTAGGTTCATTTTTTAAGGACCAAATATTAACTAGTTAATAAATACAATATTTTAGTGTGCAGAGGACATCAGAGCTCTCGTGACCAATATCAAGTTCATGCCGCAATATCAGAAACAGATATAAGCATTTTGGAAGCAAAGCCATTTCAAGTTTAAGTTGCTCATTTTTATGTCACACATATTCTGAATCATGTCTCAGAAATGAGACAGGTGAACATCTTCCTTGCTGAAATCAACCTTCAACTACTTTGAATAAAACAAAACACTCTGAAAAAGATTCCCAGAGTAAATTCTCGGGCACAGCAATTGGGATGTGTCTACATACCGAGATAAGAGTTCTTCTTTGACTTATCCTTCCTTGAGTTTCAGATGAACTAAAAAAAAAGAAAAAGAAAAATCCATAAGCCTATCAATATGTAAAAAAATTTAAGGAAAAGATCTAGAATATAGCAATTGAAATGATCTAGGGGCATTGGGAGTTGTAATATGTGTACTTGGCTAAAAATGAGGCGTATTCTGAATGGGTAGCTGATAAAAAAAATCTTCAAAGCCATGGGGGTCAGGACTAGAATGAATGTTGATCCTGTATGAGCACATCTCACACCCCCAGTACTGTTTCCACCTGAAAAGAAAGCCTGTGTCCTCCCTTCCCAAGAAGGCATAAGAAGATGGCAACAGAAATTCATTTCACTTGAATGATAAATTACGAAAGACGGTTACATTTTAACTTATCATTAAATGCTATTTAGGAAAAGACTGAAAGGCATTTGTGATTTTTCCCATCAGTCTCCATCTGGGCAAAGTAAAAAAAAAAAAAAGTGACAGGAAATTTATTTTCCAAAAATAATTAGAGAAGGGGTTTCAACTGAGGTTGAAACTCAGTGGTAGGAATATATTGTGGAATATGCCTAATCTTAACACAAGATTTTGATTAAAAATAATGGTAAATCTTAAACTATAGCCTTTTGGTAAAAGATTTGGAATTAAGGGTACCTTTGCCTTGTCTTTGGGTCTGTGTGGGAGTAAGTGCATGTTGTTTGGAAATTAGTGTTGCTCAGGTATCATGTCTGGAATCCAGCAAGCAGGATCGCTCAGAGCTGTGTGCAAAGAGTGAACCACCAGGAAAGAAATAAAAAGTCCAGCGATCTAGCAAGAATAGCAGAAGCGCAAACTGACTAGAAAGATTATTAGTTATTCTACACAATGTGAGAACACCCCTTAGTGGATGTCTGGCCTTCCAGGACAAAGTAACTTATTCATCATTTAAGAAAAGAAGTGAAAGTTGAGATGGTCAAAAAAGGTAGAAAACGGTTACATAAACATGTTGCCATTATTCCCAGACTATACTGGATGTGCAAATTAAGGGAGCACAGAAGAAGGCGGCATTTTAATAGGAGACCATTGTTTTAGAAGAATGATAAATACGGATGCCTCCAATTATTGGCTACTCCAATTACAAGCCAGATGTAAGAATCAGTGCCCAAAAGGAAGGCAGAAATGTTGTGACCAATGAATGAAGCAGGTCTATAGTCAATTTTAAAAAGTAAAATATGAGCCTTAAAAGAATTGTTGCATTAAAATTAGAGTTACTGGGAATATAGGGAGATTAAGATTAGAAAAATGAGACAGAGCCAAGAACTACAGAATGAAATGGAATTCACATAGTCAGGAGTCTGGAGCAGGTTGAGCCTTGGGCTTCTGGTTAAGCCACCACCAAGATGAAAACACTTTGCAAAGGGCTAAGCCTAGTTAGTGTCACCTCATGTAGGTTCCCTAAGCTAGGAGAAGTCCCAAGGTAGGTACCCAATTCTGTTCTCCAGATGTAATATCCAGTGCTTCCTTCCATGTACGAACTGCACTCAAAGTCAAGGTGTTTAGTCAGAAGGCACACAGTCATGTAACTTGGAAATATTACTCAAAATGCAGCAACATTTTAGAAGAAAATTCAAATCCACTTCCCTTGAAATGGCCATAAAGAATGTCACCATGTAGGCAATTCATAATTCATCTATTACATGCTGACTTAAAAGAAATGTATTAATAAATAAAAACTGCATGATTTGGGGAGACAAACTATACACCACAAATTTTCAACGTTTTTGCTCTCACAGGTGTCTTTTATTATACTTTGTCTAGTAAACAAATGGTGTTTATTAAAATGTTGTTCTGTTTGGAAACCACCAATGATGTATATTATGGGTGACTATACAATTATTAACACCATTGACTTGTGAAATATTAAGACAAGCTCAAAGCCCATTCACTTTCCTCTCAGACATGCAGAGGGGAGAGCAAAGGGTGTGTGTGTGTGTGTGTGTGTGTGTGTGTGTGTGTAGCCAGGTTGGTAACCACTGATAAACAAAATCTAATCAGAGTCTTAAGCCATGATATAACCTTTTGTAAATATGTGGATATAGTCTGACTTAATAAAGTAAACTTTTTGCATCTACCCCAATAGTGCCAAGCTAGATTTGCAGAATCTTCAGTCTGGTCCCATCTTAGCACACATATGCAGGGCATATACATTAAGGTTTTCGTGATCACCAACTAAAACTCTATGATTTCCTAGGAACCTGCTTGAAGCATCTATGTACAAAGCCCATTCCAAATCAATTTTGGGCCAAGTGCAATTATTAGCTGCAAATCCCTCAAAAACTTTTTAAGGACCTACTTAGTACTTTGCAAACACCAACTTAAAACTATCTTTCACATGGTGGTAACTGTTTACAAGGACAGATGCAATGAATCCTCCCATCCCTTTGCCACGTGACTCTGCAGCTCCCCCAATCAAAGCAGTGTTCTCTCTCCACCCCTTGCATCTGGAGTTGGCCATGTGACTCTCTTCAGCCAATGGGACGTTAGCAAATGTTATGCAAGCAGAGGATCCAAAAGCACTTATGCATTGGGACCGTCCTCTTTGGGCTGCTGTTGGAATCCTGAAGCCATGTTGTTGTGAATAAGCCGTGCTAGACACTGGAGACACGTGGCCCAGCCAACAGCCAACCCCAGCACCAGACAAATGAGGGAGGCTGTCTTAGATCATGTGCTCCCATTCCAGCCATCCAGTCCCCAGTGAGACCAGCAGCTCTGCCCAGATGATTCCAGTCCAACCCTCTGACTTAAAGATTGGTGAACAAATTAAATGGTGGTTGTTTCAAACCTCTACAGTTTAGTGTGGTTCATTACTCATCAAGAGATAACTGACACACAGACCCATTTTACCCTCTATGTAAGACTAGACATTGTACAAACAAAAGGACAAAAGAAACTGCTATCTATAAGCAATAAAAGCTTTCTCACTTACTCACCAACATGGGTTATACAGCATCTCTTGGTTATCAAAAACAAATTGGAATGGGCTCTTGCTGCTGCTACTGTTCCTGATATATAAATTAGTCCATCGAAGTAAGTGTTTTCTAAAAATGGTTCTGGTATTATTATTATCTACTGTTTTCTAGGAACTAGCCTAGAAAAATCTGCTAAATCAGCAAACCTCCAGAAGTGCCATGGTCTTCCTCTATAACTGAATAAAAAAATCCAAGACTTGGTAAAAACCAAGTATTGTAGTACTTCTATCAAACTATTGACTGAAAGCACTCAAAGAGTTTAAATATTACTATTCATGAAAGAGTAATACTACCTCCAGTCTTGAAGGTACAGAAGTTAGGACCATGGGCTTTACAAGAAGACAAGTATGGTCAAATCCTAGTTCTACCATTTAATAGCTGGAAAATTTGAATATTAAATATAGTTATAATAACTAACATTTATCATTTATTACATATTAAATATTGTGCGTGACAATCAATATCATGTAATCTTTACAATAACTCCATGAGGGAGGCTGAGAGAGATTAAGTGACTTCTTAAGAAAATATACCTGGTCTATGGTGGAGTCTAAATTTGAACCTAGGCTATGTGATTCTGGAAAGTGCCTTCTTCACCATTTTGACATGCTATCCCTTAAGTCATTCTTCATTTATCTTTCATCTATTACGTTACTGATTTATTGACTCAGTCATTCTAGGAATATTTAAGGAGCACCTCTTATATGCAAGAGATTTGAAGAGCTACACAATCAATGGTGATATGGACCTTGGCTTAACAGGATTTCAGGTTTGTGGGTAAAGGAGATTATAATCCAATAACTGCACCCTATTTTCAAATCAACCTTGTCCTGTTAAAAATCTGTGCTGCTCCTTTGCCTCAAATCCTTCTCCGGGATTCTGGTGGTTTTTAAAATATGTTCACAAAGTATTCAATACTCCTCTCTTTTTATGAAGGGGAATTTAATCCATATCTCCTTGAGTGTGGCCTGGACTTACTGACTCCCTTCTAATGCAGAGATGGTGGTGGAAGTGACAGTGGGAAAGGAAAGCAAGGGTGGGGACAGGAGACAGGAACTCCCTCCTGGAACTTGAAGAGTTTAGTTCTGTATTAGCGATCAGTGCAACCTTCAAATGGGGAGCTGCAGAGGGAACCATGGGTCAGGCTGGGAGTTGTAGAACACCCTTTTTATATGAATGAATTCAGCTAGATGATTAGCCAGACCCCAACTACACTGGGCTTCTATTTCATTTCTTAATTATGTCATTTCCAGGGTGTGGGGAGGAGAAAGGAGGGAAGTAAAAGAAGATTTAGAGGAAGTAACTAGTTTGAAAGGGTCAAGAGATTTCAACATAGTAATGAAGGTCGCCTCTGTATATTTTTAATTGCAAGAATTACTCTTCCCTAGGAAAAAGTAATTACTGCCATTGCTCAATTGAATTACAGTGTCATATCTTTGCCCAAGTGCAAATACTTTGGGATCTATATGTTAGACTTTACAATGAAACACTTTACTCATCCGATTCTAAGTGGTAATGTGAATTAGGGTCGGTATATTTGTAAGTGAGAATTTCAACGAAAACAAGCCCTTTCTTTCATTTCTAGAGTACGGGCACTTAATTGTCTAATTATTCCTGGCACGAAAGAAACAAAGTTAACACACGAGCAAGGCAGAAAGGAAAGTTAACTGAGCTCCCAGTGAAAAAATTAAAGTTTTGAATTTTATAAATAGTTTTGAACTATGCCATTTTATGTTGGCTGGCAAACAATAAGACTCTTAACGTGTGAAATTAGACCCACTGAAGGAACTAAAGAGCATCGCATATGGGTGCCAAGTTGTCCGGCAAGAAATCACACATGCAAAAATTGGCAGCAGCTACAACTCTCTTGAGGACTCCACAGGTCTCTGAAAGTAAAGTTAGCGGCAACTACTCAGCAATCAGGAAAAATAAGGACTTCTACAAGGACGGAGGGCCCTTGAGCTCTATCAGCTTATAATATTAATAAATAGCATTTCAAAAGTAGCACTTTTCAGAGATAATACATAAATATTTTAAGTAGCAAAGTATAGGTGTAGGCTATTTTTTCCTGTACCACGTCCAGAAAATCTGCGCATACACATCAAACTCTGCATCTGGGGAATCTGTTTTATTGTGATGTTTGCATTTTTAAACATGGTGCCTGACCTATTTGGAGGTTAATATAACTAAATGGAGCCTATTTGCTGTTTATTATTTATAGAAGATTCACTTTGGATTAGGGTGTCTCAAGACACTTGTGTTTGATGCTGCATCGAGAAGTGTTCCCGGCACCATCGTAGGCATGAAATTGACAACCGAGAATATAGCCCAACCTATGTCCTACTCTATAAAGGGTAAGATGAAAGTTGGCTTCTTTCCTCCACATAAAGGCCACAGGAAGGTGAGAGAAGAAAGGCTTGACACTGGCTTCTGTCTAATAAGCACAAACTCAAGTTCTTAGTGTCCCATAGAGGAAAGCCCGGCGAGACAGTGACAAAGGTCCCGGCCATCAGTTATAATCTCAGGTACATAAAATCAATGCCCAGCTCCCACCTCCACGAAGAATTTCTTAGAAATCTTTTGCCTGTCTTCCCACTACTACAGGAAGCAACCTATGAGTTTGCATGTCTCATGGTGGATTACAGAACACCTACAAACAGATCCCAAGGTAAGAAGAGACAAAAAGAAAATTATTAAAGAATCAGCACCAAAATGAGCTCTGACCTCAAGCCTGTCAATTTCACGGTCCAATTCTAGACAAAGTTGTCTCCAACTCTGAAGATTCAGATAATCATGATGGTTTTTGTTGTTGTTGTTGTTTGGGTTTCAAAACATTTTTAGTACATATGCTTGCAGGTTCTTTTAGTTGAACAGGTAAGAGTACAGAATAAGAATGGCCCCTCTAGCATCCCTCCAAGTCTTTGTGGTGAGAACATGGACTTACTCTCATCTCTCTCTCCTTTTTTCATTATGGTAATGAATATTGGAAGCTTTCCAAAATACTAAGCCAACCTGACAGTGACAAATATGAAGCAAAGGCCATATGATGATTAAGCTATTTACAGACCAGTGTACAAAAAAGATGTGATTGACCCAAGAACTCAAAAAGCCAAGCACTCCCTACTCCCCTGATGGGTCAGTTCCAGTCCATAAATGGTGTCGAAGAGCAGTTTTACCCAAATGTATCCATATAATTTTTTTCTTTGCTTGAAAATGATAATCTCAATGCACCCAACTGGCTGAGACTAAATGTTTTATAATAATAATCACCTCTTGTTTGTCACTTCCCATTTGATACATGAGAAAACAAGTTGAAAGAAATCAAACTACTTTCCCAAGATCACAGAACTCGGAAAGAGAAGATCCAGGATTCAAACCCGGGTTTGCTGCCTTTGGGTCCGGGTCTTTCTCTAGAAGGGCAACAGAACAGGGAGGAAAGATTGCGTTGCAAACCTAGCTGTTTATTGGCAGTTTTGTAACTTTATGCACATCTCTTAAGCCCCCTGCATGTCAGCTTCTTTCATTTCCAAAACAGGAATAATACCGCCTACTTCCTTTCCTCCCAAGGCTGCCAAGAAAATCAGAGAAGATAATCTTTGCAAAGCATTTAACACAGTCTGGTGCCTGGTTCCCAGCAGGTGCTCAGTAAATGCCTGATTATTCTTGGTCCTGACTCTAGGATGCTCATCTTCCCTGCGTTCCATCCTGCTCACCTGCTCATACCCAAGCTCTCCAGGAAGGAATCAGTGGACAAGAGGCCAGAATAAAGTCGACACACAGGAGCAATGAAGGAGAAGGAGGTTTGGAAACCATCTTATGCCAAGAGAGAAGGTAGGCTTGGCCTGGCTCTAGCTCAGGTTCTCTCTGGGACAAAGATGAGAATACAGGTAGTTTATTTGGGAGGTGACACTGGGAAAACTGATAGAGTATTAGGGAATGAGGCATGGAAGGGAAGGAGGCCAACCAACAAACGCTGCTTTATTAAGTGAGACATCAGAGCTGAAACCCACTGAGGGCTCTAAGAGATAATGTATTACATGACCCCAGAGACCAAGGGCAAAAAAGAATACATCCATCAAACCTTCATTTGTCATCGGTTGAGAGATTCTAGGTGGCATCAACTCTCTGGCAGTTCTGGTTTGCCCTATGTATTGGCCAAGCTAAACATTCAGCCAGGGGAAAAAACACCCAAGCAGAGAGTCACCGTTGTTAGTAATAAGCAGCCTTCACTGTAAAGAGGTGAGTGCCCATAGGACATGGGCAGGACACCGCCAGGGTCTGCCACAGTGATGAACATGGCTTTCAATTTGCAAAGAGGTTGATATAAAAAAGTAGCACCTTGTGATTCTTCCCGAAGCTGACACTGCAACACTTGCCACTTGTATGTACACTGTTGGGATCACCACTTGTCAAGGACATAGTGTGCAATAGGTGGTGAATTCTTAATCAAAGAGACATCGATGAAAGATACATTAAGCTATCTCCAATGCTTACCCACCACTCAGCCCAGAAAGCTCTCCATACAATTTGATTGTTAAAACGAACCAACAGGAACCGAAAGTAGCACACTGCTTAGCTCTAAATTCATGGCTTTCCTTTGCGTGGATATGGAAGGTGAGAACAATCAAAGCCATCGGATTTGTGATCATGCTAAGTGGCCGTCTGATTTATTCTCTCGTCCCTTGCCTTCTCCCACCACAATCCCACACAAAAGCCCTCCCTTGACTTCCATTTATCTGCCTGGCAGTGACTTTCACATCTTCAATCTTCCCAGAGACTTAAAGTGAAGAGAATATTTAAACATAGGTTTTAAGGTAGAAATAAAAAGTGTTGGTAAACTCTAAAGTTAAATTATACAACAATCAACAATGACCATTGTATGCAGCATGTAACAATTAATTCTAATTACACCTATGTGTTTGCAGACCATACGGGATATAATAGTTAATGTAGAAAACAGAGAAGAAAAGAAAATCATGCAAAAATAAAGAAAAAGAAGAAAAGAAACAAGTGGAGGAATACAGAATGGGAAAAAAGTGTCTTAATTGAATTAACTTGGGGAAAAAATAATTCTGATATCACTTATATCTGGTTTATTTCAAGAAAGAATCAGTCTGTGGCTTTAGGAAAATGCCTATTTCTGAACTTTAAACTTGTTTCTTTTAGCACTAAGAAACAATCAGGAAAGTACAGATCATGTGCATTTCATGAGGCACACAAGGTGTTTAAAATATTTAGAATGAACAAAGTTTTAGAAATTACTAGTTTTTGACACACATTCATATAGATTTGAAGAGAAACCAACCACAGTTTCAAAACACGGATGTAAACTTTCATTTAGCATAAACATTAACTTGTCATCCAATTATTAAAATATCTTCCTAGTTACTTTTTATTAAATAAATCACTGACTTGATATTGTTCCCAAGTTACCAAATACCTGACAATGGAATTCGAGGTGAATAATCACCATGTCCTCAATTCATTGGTATGCAAATATAGTGAGAAAGTTCTTTTTTTTTTTTCATATACCAAAGAATCAAGACTATGCTTAAAATTCTATATTAGGTTCACAGCCAAACCTGGACATGTGCTAAAGTTCAGTTTTAAAATGTTCCTACATTATTTTTTTACCTACTAATTGTCTTCTTAAAAAGCTCTCATCACTTTTACTTTGTGGTCATTAAAAAAAAATTAGAGACAATTTAAAATAACTTACAGATACATAGACAAATACATTTCCAAGTTCTGTTTGCTTAGACAGCCTGCACACAGTGACACACCACAGTACTGAACACACTGAGAGCCTAGAGCTTGGTTTCTAACTACCATGATCCAATGAACACAACCAGGACTTCTCAAATCCAAGATGCATCTAGAGTATCTTGAGATGCCAGAGAGGAAGAAACTCCTCAAAAAGAGAATACGGCCTGTTGAAAGGACATAAGAACAAACCTGAAAGAGCTCCAAATGGCCAAAACTGGAACAATTTGAGAAAAAAAATTAACGATATCTATAGAATAAAATAAATATCCATGAATTTATATTGGTTTAAATAAATAACCGAATGAATAAAAAATGGAGGAGAAAGTACAGCCCTTCCTGTCAGAAGAATTCCAATTATTTAATGTCAAAGAAATAAGGGAAACAGAAAATTACCATTAGAATACCACAGTAAGAATTGTTGAGGGTAAGTTCCATCAATGGATCCTAATATCACTGGGTGAAAATTTGAGAAGAAACTGGAGATTTGCACAAGTTCAAGAACATTCCCTCAGGATAATTATTTTGATGTCACCAAGGGTAAAATAGTAACTGTGCAGGGAGAAACCCAGCAGTGACCACTTTGATCAAGTGACGAAGATAACATCATCAGTAATAAGACATACCGACGTCACACACCCCAGGATATGACAGACTGAGAAGGGCACGTCATCCCTGTAGTATTGTCGCTGAAATTGTATGACCTCAGTCTAATCATGAAGAGACATCAGAAAAACCCGAATTGGGGGGCATTCTATAAAGTCACTGACTGGTACTCGTCTGTCAAGGTAGGTCATGGATGTCAAAGACTAAATGACTGTCACAGAGTCAGGGAGACTGAGTAAGCGTGACAATTCGACTCAGTGTGCGCTCGGAACTAGATCCTAGAATAGCAAAGGGATATTAGTGGAAAAACCAGTGAAACCAAATACAGTTTAATTTTAGTTCATTGCATCATGTCAATGTTCATTATTTAGTTTTGGTAATTATACCACAGTTATGCAGAATGTTAACATCAGGGGAGATTGGGGAGGAATACACGGGAACTTTCTATGCTATGTTGCAATATTTCTCTAAAATTATTCCAATATAAAAGTTAAAAAAATATGAAAATTGAATATAAAATCATTAAATAACATTTTGTCATAAAAGAGCAGTGTTTTTGGACCGCCTTCTGTATCAGCCATGTCCCCTAGTGGTTTGTGTTTCTTTGCTGACTTCTCTTTCAAAAGCGTTTCATTTAGGGCAAAATTTAGATTGCCACATTTTTTATTACAGGCCTTTAATAAAAAATTTCTGTCAACATCTATCCAGGGAAGACAGTCATGCTCTGTAATTACAAGTAAACAGATGGACTAGCTACTAGCTTTTTATGAAGTGCTTACTATACACCAAATGCATTGTGAGTGCTTTATACGTGTTAACTCATTTAATGTACTCAACAACCCTATGAGGGTGATAGTACTATTATTCTTATTTTCACAGAGGAGAAACAGTTAAATCAGGTCATGATGGTCGTGGCGCTTTTAATCATGCCTGAATCTGTCTGTAGAACAATGTCAGGACTACGCTGAACTAGCTACCAGGCTACAGTTCCAGCCTGCCTCAAGTTTGGGAGACAGAGAAAGACCACAGGATAAAAAACAAAAACAAACAAACAAAAACCATGAGTTAATATTGAAATGATAACAAGGACAGTGTCACATAGCATGTATTGAACATTAAAAAAAAAGCATTCCTCTCTTCTCAAAAGTTGACATTATTGAGGTTTCATTTCAAAGCCCATCAGATATTTTTTTTGTTTTGCTTTTTGAGACAAAGTCTCACTCTGTTGCCCAGGCTAGAGTGCCATGGCGTCAGCCTAGCTCACAGCAACCTCGAACTCCTGGGCTCAAGCGATCCTCCTGCCTCACCCTCTCAAGTAGCTGAGACTACAGGCATGCAGCACCATGTGTGGCTAGTTTTTTCTATATATATTTTTTCTTAGTTGCCCAGTTGGTTTTCTTTCTATTTTTAGTAGAAACGGAGTCTCACTCTTGTTCAGGCTGGTCTTGAACTCCTGAGCTCAAACGATCCTCCCGCCTCGGCCCCCCAGAGTGCTAGGTTTACAGGCATGAGCCACTGCGTGGGGCCCAGATATGTTTTAAGAAGTAAAAAAAGACAAACTTACTTTGTCATCAAAGACTTATAAAGCTTAACAGGGCTTGTAAGACATTATGATCTTTCATATAATCATGAATGTAGATAACTCCTCCAGCATGTGTTATTTACTCAATGAATGGCAACAATTTCCACTATTAAAGAAAACATTTAAAGAATTTGTAACATACATGTTGTTTCTTAAGATACCTGAAGTCTGTTTTGTAAATACATGGTACATTTTTTGACACACACAGTATTTACTCCAATAGAGTAGGCATTTAGGGAAGAAGCTATTACAAATTATTGGATAAACAGATATTTAGACCATTTTCAATCAATTATTTAAAACATGAGCCATTAAAAGTTTATTAGCGTGATTGTTTTTAAAGAACCACCACCAAGATCATTAAAGCAATGAAGGTTCTAGGGAGACAATTAAAATATAACAATAAACAATTTAGATTACAATAAATATAAATTATCACACCACGAGCACAAGATGTACTTTTATTTATTTATTACTTTTTAGTAACTCAACTGCTTAATCTCTCAGCTCAAAACACCAACTCACCGGGCATTATTATGAGCCCAATCTTTGGTCCAAATTAGTTTTGGCTGGGTGGGGTGGCTAATGCCTGTAATCCTAACACTTTGGGAGGCCAAGGTGGGAGGATCTCTTGAGTTCAGGAGTTCAAGGCTGGCCTGGGCAACATAACAAGACCCTGTCTCTACAAAAAAATTAGCCAGGCATGGTGGCATATACCTACAGTCCTGGCTACTTGGGAGGTTGAGGCAGGAGGACCACTTGAACCCAGTTGTTCAAGGCTGCAGTGAGCTATGATCACACCATGGTACTCCAGCCTGGGCAACAGAGACGCTGACTCTTAAGAAAAAAAAAAATTAGTTTTTTATATTGTGGACTTCATGCTAAAAGCTTTGTGAAAGTTCTTTTTTTTTTTTTTTTGCTAAAGACTCCATTCTTTTACTTTTAAACTTGCACTCACTTTTTTGATTTCACAGAAGAATAATTAATATCCCACAGCCTCCCTTCTGGTTTGCTTGTACGTATATCCATGGTCATGTGTTCACACAGATCAGATACCATACCTCACCCAAGAGAGATGCAGACTTATAAAAAGGAAAATAATAAACAAATACCAGAGGTCCACCTTCACGGACATAATCCTTAACAATACACCGCCAAGAGAAAGTCACCTATTATTTTAAAATAAATAAATCAGGTGCTGGTGGGGTTTTTTGCTGTTGTTAGTACAAAGATAACATGTCTTCAATTTGAGTAGCTTTTAAGCAAACTGGCAAATGTTTCTAAATGTTTCTGCGAACATTAAAAACACAAACAAAAGACTTTAATTATATTATTAAAGCCTTCAAAAAATGTTCTAGATAGAAAACTCAAAATTCTTGTACCATGTTTTATCCTCCAAAGAAAATTACAGTTAAATTAGAAAACCATAAAACACAGGATTGATAATGCAAATACCCTCAGAAGTCAGGCCGCAATTGTTCTGCCACTGTAATACAGTCTATTCCAGAATAATTTTTCTTTTTATTATTTCATTAAGTTGTATCTCACTAAAGTTCCTCTTAGGATCTCTTGGCAGCACCAAATTTTTCATTGAGAAAACGATAAATCACTGGCCTAAATTACAATTTAATTATAAACGCCTTTGCCTTCTAATGCTGCCTGGGACCTTTTACCCTGCTACATAATTCTAAAAAATGACCCCTGTCATAATTTCCTTCACTAGAATAATATGGAGAGATCTAATCCTGAATCCTGCTGTCTTATAATTTAATATAGGAGGTAATTATTATTCAAAAGATAATGTTGCAGATATTGAAAATATTCTGAAGTTTCAGTCTGAAAAGAAAAAAAATAAAAAGGAAGAAATCTTAGGTATGTGGGAGCTTTCCATCACTGCATTTATCGAGAGAAGCAAGTGAGAAAGCAGCAAAAGGGTTTTTAATGAAAAAATATTAGAACCTCTATATGGCTGGTGTTTTGTATTGTGTGAAATGCATTTATATAGTCTTCAAACCAGGGTTAGAAATGCAATGGCTCATCCAAACGCCTCCTTCCCAGTCGAGGAAGGAGACAGCGCAGTGCTTCGAGAGCAGCAGTATCTTTCAGTCCGGAGTCTGCTTTAGGGCTGGGGTGATAAAAACCACACTCCTCTGTTCACATTTGCGATGGGAGGATTTGGGTGGCGAAGGGCCACAAAGCAAGAAAGGAGGATGGATCAAGGTGGCCAGGCAGAAAGGTCTGGAGCTGAAACGCAGGCTACAGCAAAGAGAAAGGATGTCCTTGGGGCTGAGGACATCAAACTGGTAGCATCGGCATGGCCTTTGGCTTGCCCGGCAGTGTCTCAAAACTGAGGCAGATGGTGGTGATTTTCTCTTTCCTTCCGGGATTCACAAACAACCAAGAGCAAAGGACAGGCAACTAACTGCAGGTTGCTGGATGAAACTGACCTGCTCTGTAAGCCTAATTAGCAGGAATGTAGATTACACGAGGTCATTCCCCTGTGATCAGGAGCCTCCCACCCAGGCAGGGATCGGCCCCTCTGCAATGACCTGTCACAGCCCAGGTGAGCAGTCGGTGGCATTGGTGGGAGATTCCTCCCTGAGATGTGGCCTGAAAAGATGGGACAGCGCAGAATTCAGGGACTGGTCTCAGTGATGATGAGGAGGCCGCACTTGAGCAGAAAACCGATTTGAATTTTCTAATATCTTCTCACAAAAAAGGGAAAAGACAAAGAGTTTCTTTGAAATGACAAATGCTCTTGAGACTGGATATCTAAGGATTCATTCCACTGTGCCAAACTGTACGATATAAAGAGATCCTGCTTTTACCTTGTTTCCACCAAAAAACCCAAGTGATGGTAAAACGAACGATCATCGGTAACTAATGACATGGGTATAATTACAGGAAGCAGCATGGCGACTGCTCAGGAGAGAGGGGTGGTGACAGTGACGGTAATGATGGAGAAAGAGGACAAAGAGCTAAGAGCAAACAGAATATGACAAACTGATCGAAAAGAAATGATACTCTTGCCTCCCAATCTTAGACAAGTCAGCAAACCCCTCCTACAGCTCAATAAACATCAAACTAAACTGTACGCAGACATTGCTTTCCTGCCTCTTTTGTTTTGTTTTGTTTTTGCTTTGGGAGCTGTTCATTTAGTATGTAATAAATTGGAAGGGTGTTTCCCCCCCGCCACCCCTGGCCCCTCCATAAATCTCAGGACAGTACAAATGAGGTACGTCTCATTATGGATGGAAAGAAAAGGACCTCCCTAGGCAGGGACATCCTCGACCACCATTAAAGCAATCATTAAAAATAACAACCCACCTAAGGAAGACAAAAAATGAGTCATTCTTGGAAAAGATATATTTTTAATTAGCCAATAATATTAAAAGTAGGTTTGGTGGATTCAAATAGGGATTGAAATTGAGAATGCAAGAGGAAGCAGAAAAATTGATGTGGGGAGGGGAAGGGGGAGGTTTATAAGAGAAAGGTCTATAATTTCCTATAGCACCAGTGGAGAGGGCCATGAAATGGTATCCGTAACGAACCAGTAATAAAGACGTGTGCAGAGATCGGCAGACTGTGCCTACCTGAATCATTCCAGGAGTAAGAAAGATTTAAGAGTCCCAGGAGGTTCGTGGCAGACACTGGACTGGACTTGGCAATAACTAAGCAAAAGTCCATTAAGGTGGACACACAGGTGGATGAATAGGAAAGCACAGAGAGGCAATCTTCAGGTTTAAGATGCACTAGCAATTTTCTGCTTCGCTATGGTTAAGTTTTTGAGGGATCCCAGTCATAACAAGGCATGGTAAGTGAGTTAAAAGTAGGAAAATAAAAAGCAAGGTGAAAGGGAATGTTAGGAGGCTCTACCAACCAAGCCAGTTCTAACTACACGGCTGACTCACATCCATGCCCACCTGGACTTAAAATTACACGCGGGAATTAAGATCATGCTATCAACTGGCAAACATCCATACATGTGAACTGAGCACAAATTTGTCTCCTAGCAGCAGTCATAAAGCAATGCAAATTGTTATGTGATTTCAGATTATACAATTCCAGACTGAGAGAGTGGGCACTCTCTGGTCACTTAGGCCACGTGAATCCCAACATGAAATAAATAAGCACCCACAGTTATTAAGTGGCTTTCTCTCTACAGCAGCAATGTCAGAAGGATTAGAACTCACAGTTCCTGTAGGGTAAACAAACTCCTGTTCTTCAAGGAATGAATGAGAAACTGCTCTTACAGAGCACTCCCAAATACAGAAGTGAGAAAATGTAAGATTAAAAAGCAAAATGAGGTTGGACGCCAACCAATCATTTTTAAGTTATTATGACGATGCTTCACAGAGAGAAGATATCTGTTGGCTGATCCCAGCATGTTACCCCAAGAGCACTGCAGTTTATTTTAGGATGATCTAGGAATTCCTGGTAAGGGAGTGGGAGAGCAAGCCAGCAACTTGGGGGACAGCCAAGCATGATTTGCTATCAGGCAAGTGACCATTGCAAGAAACTGAACTTTTATCCTGCTGGGTAGGGAGCTCTGGGGGCTAGTGTAGAATTGGACTTCAGAGCTGCCCCACCTGAGAGGGAAATGAGCTCTAGTATGTATTTTACCAGTTCATTAGTGTGCCAGTAAATCTTTAACAAGATCTCCAGTAGGGGTGGGGGTGGGGGTGAGGGAGCCCTTTTGTAGTGTTTGCCAATGTCAGTGGTGTAAATACTCCCACCATGGCTGATTTCAAGCTACAAACAAAACCCCACTGAGTATGTGTGGCATTGGGAAGAGACGCGTAAATACTATTAGATAGTATTGCTGACTTACAGATACAAAAGACATAACCTCAAGACAAAGGCATAAACGATAGTAACATGTAGTGAAATAATTAGGAAGGGATGGTTGATTACCTTTGCTTTTAATATAATTTCTTTTTTTCATCCACTCTCCTCTCTTCACTGCACAAATCATGACTTCTCCTGTCTTCCCTGTTTTTGGTGAGGAACTCTCATTTTCCTTGTAAGCCTGCCTGGGAATCCCTGACTTCCGACTCTCTTGAACCCATTTCCAATCAGCTATCCTATACACTCAACCCCCAGAAAGTTCCCTGGACAACACAATGGTCCAGACTCTTGTTATATCTCACAAAGACTCTTCCAAATGCTTCCTAAATGGATTCACAGCTTCTAGTCTCCTCTGGTTCTAAGCTACCCAGAAATCACTTCTGGAGTCAGTCCTGAAGAGCTTCACAGTAAGTACCAAGGAGAGACCTTATGTGAGTATTCAAGGTTCTCTGGGGTGTAGTCCAACCTCTGGTGATAGTCCTACCTGTTTAGTCCTCTTCATGCCCAGGGAAGATTAGACAAACTAAACTACTTGCTAGTCCTGGTCAATGTCTAGAGCTTCCCTGCCTCTGTATCTTTCCCTAAGAATTTTCTTCATGAGAAACTTGGTTCCCCATCATTGAAAAGCTATATCCTATGCCAGCTTTTCAATGTACTATCTCCTGTCCCCTGAACTCCACCCAGAATCTCTCCTCATGTCAATGATCAGACTGGTTTGTCATATTGCCTTTATGGTTCTTAATGTGAGTGGTATTTTAGTGACTTGTCTTCTGTTCTTATTTTACCAATTTCTTTCTCCCCTGAGGCACCTAGCAGCATATTGCACACAGTAGGAGTTTAATATTTATTGAATTAATATGTTTTCTTTTTAATCCAAATAAGCTGGATAAAACTGAATTTGGAGTTAACAACGTGATTGAGCAGCCAGTACATTTTATTATACAGCTCCCTGCGTACTGAATTAATCAAAGATTTTCAAAACATTTAATTCAACTTATTTAAAGGCGTCAGCTGATTTTTAAAAACTCCTTTCTACCCAACATCCTCAGTATGTGTTCTTCCCTCCTGATTTAGGCTAAAACCACTCCACCCAGAGTGACCCGTTTGTTTGAGAGCCAATCAAAACATGTCTACTTATACCCTGGAAAGAATCAGGGTGAATTTACTTAGAAAACAGGCCTTAGGAATACTCTACATGGTTAAAGTCCTAAACATGTCAACATGCATGTATTTTTAAATGTACTGCAGACTGACAAAAGGCAAGTTGCAGATGGATATGCACTTTATTATGATAACATTATATAACATTAAAAACAGGCAAAACAAAACTACATGCCATTTATGGTGGCATGCATGTGAACAAAAGAAGAAAAAATACACAGAATGATAAATACCAAATTTAGGAGAAGGATTAATTCTGGCGAGATGAAGGAGGGGGAAGAAAAAGAAATAGATCAAGAAAAGACACTCATGGGAGCCTTCAAATGGACTTGGAGTTTTTTATATTTTGGATAAATGGTCTAAAAATGTTGCAAAGTGTTCAGATTTGGCAAAGCTGGGTGGTTGAGACAGATATTGATCTCTATGTTTTTTTTTTCCTGTACACTTATAATAGTTCATGATTTGGGGGGAAAAGTATTTACTAGTATTGGAAGAGTCCCCAAATGGTGGTACATGAAATTTGTAATTTAGCAAAGAACCCCAGAGTGGCACGTGGCAAGATATGAAAAGTAGCATTCCTAGAGAAGTCACTGAAGCCTGTCTTATCAATACTTTTTGATCTTTTAATCTAACTAAATTGATTACCATCATCTATTTTTGGTTGATTTTTCAATATTCATTTTAACTAAATCACTCGCCTCTCAAGAATACACAGCTGATTGAAAGCAACAAAAACCCAGTGAATAGGAAGGTTGACAACATAAACCCCAAATGATGCTAGAATAACACAGGTTCATTAAAGGAAATCTATTACTCCAGCAATAATTTACTGGCAGTAAAAGAAACATGTTTCACCACCTCTTCATCTGCAGCATGGTCTTGTCCCAAGAATGTTCTCATTCATCGCTCCTAAGGAGAATTACTATGAGAACTGCTGTCAAACTCCATTCCCTCAGTGAAATTATCATAGAACTATAGAGGAGAGAAGTGTTTCCCTCTACCCTCTGAGGGTTCAATCGTTGAGTCCATGAACTAAGCTGACAACAGGCAAATTAATAAGAGAAGAGTTATACAAATTTATTAGTGCACAGGGGCATCACAGGAAAGAAAAGTGAATATCCCAAAACCTAGTGAGATCTAGAACCTTATATACTCTCTTTGTAGGGGAGAGGGGAGATAGTAACTTAAGGGAAAGTAAATGATTTGTGGGCAAGGCAAAAAGACCCTGAGAAGGAGATGGAATAGTCTGTAACAAGGTCTCTCTGGACTCGGTGTTGACTTTAGCCTCCTTCTGGAAGATCTGTCCCAGCAGCATATTTTGGGGTGGCATTTCCTGAACTCCTTCAGTAAGTACATTCGCAAGGTTTTTGTGGGGGTGGGGTGGGGGGGGTTGATTGTTTTTTTGGATTAAAATGAGTCAAATATACACTTCCATATTCACTACAGGATTATTCACAATTGCCAAGACATAGAACCATCCTAAGAGCCCATCAGTGGATGAATGGACAAAGACAATGAGGCATGCATACACAACGGAATACCACCCAGCCTTAAATAAAGAGGAGATCCTACCATTTGCAACAACATGGGAGAACCTGGGGGACACTATGCTAAGTGAAATAAGCCAAGCACATAAAGATAAACATCACTTACATGTGATGTAATCTACAAAAGTCCCAGTCAGAAGTAGAGAGTAGAATGATAGTTACCAGGGGCTGGGGGGAGGGTTTAGGGAGATGTTGGTCAAAGGATACAAAATTTCAGTTAGAAAAATTAAGAGATCTATCCTAGAACATGAGGACTCTAGCCAGTAACAATGTATTGCATGCTTCAAAATTGTTAAAAGTGTACATTTTAAGAGTTCTCATCACACGAAAAAAATAAGTATGTGACGTAATGCTTAGGTTAATTAGCTCCATTGAGCTAGTCCACAGTGTATAAATATTTCAAAACAACACATTGTACATTATACATACATATGGTTTTAGTCAATTAAAAAATAAAAATAAATGAGTTCATGCGCTAAGCATTTCAATCAGAGCACACTGTGCGGTTATTATGATCAATGATGATCTGTACGTGGTAATGACAATGTGATCACTTTCAATGAGACTTAACAGTTTTAGGAACAAGCCACAGCCTCTTTCTTACCACTTCTCAAAAATGCCCAAAGCCTGTAACAGAATCTAATTTTCATGCTCAAATCTACCTTTTTCAGATTTCTACTCTTTTTATGCCCATAACGCCAATAATTGCCCAAACCGAGTTTCTATCCTCAGCTATTGTCCTGCATGGAGTTGGGAGAAAGGAAGCACATCTCGTATTTTACCCCTTCCATAAAATGAAGGAAAACCGGCCCACCATAGTGAGTGGCCTCCACGCCTCTGGACCTGCAAGGGACGTAGCAAGAGCCCCAGCCTGGCACCCCACACTGACGAAAATGGCTTTTCCAGCACATTCTGCCCCGCGCCTGCCTCCTGGTCGTCCCCAGCCACAGGCTCCCAGCCGCTCGGTCCTGTTCAGTAACTGGGCATCAAACAACAATAATTGACAGCTTCTCCCCCCAGCCTCCCCCTCCGAGCAGCAGTTTCCCAGGAGCCGTCTTGTACAACCTCAAACACTTTATTACTGGTCAATTTGGGTTTCCTGCCCACTTTAAGTGGCCGTGCTGAGGGTCTCCAACTCTCTCTAGCCCTCACTGATCAATATTAACAGTCACTTCCACAGCATTTCCCTGCTACTCAGCAAGGCCGGGGACTGTCTGTAAATTACCGCAGAGCCTGGTCATTACACCCAAAGAAACGCCGCTGTAATTCAAAAGTTAGGGCTAATTGTGAAACGAATGTCTTTCACGCTTTTCAGAACCCGAACCGAAGAAGATGAGAGGACACACAGATCGCTCCTCTGATCAGATCCGGGTTGGTTTGTTTAACCAGAGGGTTTAACTGCAGCCACCCCCTCCTCCCAAGATATACCCTCTGTCTGGCGTTGATGTATCTGGGTCCCCAAAGTTCAGGTCCCCACACACAGATGCACCTTCAGCTCCCCAGAGAGGTGAGAGAAAAACCATCCTATGAAGCTGAAATCATGCCTTTATAACCAATACATTATAGGCATGCAAAAAAAAAAAAAAAACGGGATTCCACCATGATTGGCTGGGGCTCTTGTAGTAATATTTGTTTACAAGGTAAAATTTAACAAAACAAACAGGGAGAGGGTTGTTTATAAGCAAATAAGGCGTAGAGGGGCTTTGTAAATGCAAATCTCCAGACCTGCCAAAAGAAGAAATGGCAATTCCTTGCTGCTGGCAGCTGACTCTGCATGTTGGAGGTGACAGAGCCAAAAGGTCACTAAGAACCAGCCTTCTGAGTTGGAGGGGTGCAGGGACACTGTTGGGGAGTCCTCAAGCTATGCTACTGAGTAGGGGAGACACCCAGAAAACCACTGTACCTCTCGATTTGGAAGCAAAACTGGAGGGTGAGAACAGCTGAGAGAGAGAGAGAGGAAAAAAAAAAATTCAGAGGCTGATGGAAAGAAACCATAATTATTTTCAAACCCAAGAGGGCCCTTTTCCTCCAAAGATGAGTTAGGTGTGTCACCTTGAGCCACCTCAGCTGGGCTGTCTTCCTGCTACCTTCCAAGTGCTGCCACAGAAGGTTCCAGAGACAGCGCTCTCTTTGACCGGAAGGAAGAAATAACCACAAATCTACAGAGGGGCTGTTGAGTCCCAGGTACCTCTCTCTCCCTGGGGGTCCTGGCCTTGGCTGCATCCTCTGGGAAACCCTGAGCCAAAATCACATGGGAAGGGAGAGAAGAAGGTGACGGAAGAGAAAGAGGGATCTGCCACACGTTTACCATCACCTAGTCATTGAAAAATAGCCACATGCTCTCTCTGTATACACACGGCTCACACAGAGCACGGAGACCTGCGCAAGAGTGGCCAGGCCTGGCCCTGCGGCCTCAACAACCCGTGGCTCATTTCCCAGAGCTTTGTTACCACCAGGTTTATGAGGTTGAACTTGAACTCAACCAACCAGTGGCAGTTCTAAAAACAAAGGCCAGCACCTGGGCTAAGGTACCATAGGAAATGTCCCAATTCAAACGCAGGGGGCTGAAATCTCCTCCCTCTAACATTACCTGTCCTGGGTTCAACTTTCTACCTGGCCGTGCAGGGAGCGCAAGTCCTGTTTGACTCTTGATTTGGGGACACGTGTCTACCTCTCACAGTGCTCAACTGGCCTCTCTGAGCATGAGTTTCTGGGGGCTGCCAGCAGGGGTGGACAGCTGGGTGCTGGGGACAGGTGGCTTCCCTGAAAGACCTGCTGTCCCCAGCATACTCTTTTCGGGGTATAGCAGGAAATCAAGTCAGGGCTGAAAAGCAAGGTCCCCGCTCTCCAAACTTACTATGCATTTTTTTTTCTTTGTTTTCTCTCTTGCAGGGAAAGATAAGTAATCTTGGCTGCTTAGAAAACACAACATAAAAGACACTCCAATTTGCAGCCCAGCGATCGGCAATAACACGTTGCCCCATGAGCGACAGACGCTGGACCTGTCATGCCAGTTCAAGGTCCTGAGCACGCTGGAGGTGGCGGGCTGCAGGGGAGGGGGGGCTGCCTGCTGAGGAGGGCTCCGCAGTTGTCCCATATGCAGGGACTGGCCCACCAGCCTGGTGACAAGGCTGATCTCCCGGCTCCAGGACCTGGAGGGGAATTAGACACCAGCCGCCCCATGCTCTCTTTTGTTTAGGAAAGAAAAAAAAAGGAGAGAAAGAGAGAGAGTGAAAAAATAAAATCCTTAATCGTTTAGTACAAGTCATTTTACATGCTGGGATAATGAAGTATAAAAATGCCTTCAAAGAACTGATTTCCTACTTTTAACTCAACTGCCAGCCAAGTTCTTTGTGAGGCCTCTCTGGAACATGCATTCCCGTCCCACTCAAACAAAAGAGCTGCGAATTCATTAAACTATTTAATTATGCCTTTTTATTTTTCTCCATTAGCAAGTCCTACTAGCACAAAGTAAATAAAGCCACCATGGTCTTTCCCCAGCAGACACACTAACTGTTTTTATTCTTTATTCAGTTTACAATATAAAGGGCTATTTTTTTTCCTTCCCCCCTCCTCCTATTCTTGGCGAGTTTCCTAGCACGAGCCCTGCACACAGAAGCACCCAACTGTACACGCGATGCATGAAGCTGGCCTGGGAGCATTCAGAATTGCAAGCACATACCCTAGACAGCTTTCAAAGTACCTGCAGCCAACGGCAGCCAAACAGCACTTTACAGCCAGGCGCGGAAAAGATATTAGCTTTTTTTATTTTTTTTATTTTTTATACTCTAGTAAATTTGCTTTTTACATCTATTTCTTTTCAGAAGGGCTTGTTATTGAGCTTACTGTCCACAAATTCCATTGATCTCAGGCTGTGACTCAATCCATATGCTCGCGCTTTGACACCAACACAGCAAGCGAGCGATACAAATCCTGTTCAGGCTACAAACTTATTGATTTTATAGATTTCCCCCAAAGTTGTGATAATGATATATCATTGTTAAATTTGGTAGAACAAACTGCTTTCCCAATCTGTCAATGCGAGCATGAAAACCAATTCACAGCCTTGTTTAGAAGGCTTTCGCATCAGAAGAATAAGTACAGCCAAAGGAAGCAGATTACCGATACCCAGCGGCTGGCACCAGCTTGATGTATGATACCTTCCTCGCTGCCCTTTCCTGACCCGCAGCGCACTGGGCTGCCAGACTCGTACTTACTGGCTACAATTATCCACAGTGATTCCTCCCCGGGACGCTCGGTATTAATTATTAACAACTGGGGGCATGTTGCTTGGGTGACCCACATCAGTAGGTTTTAAAAGACAATTTTGGTAATTTTAATATGCTATTCAGATGCAGTTGGATACATTAGGATCCTGGGCTTATTGACTTTAATGGGTCAATTTTTTTTTTTTTTTCCCCTGCAATTGTTTCCTCTCCTTCATCTTTAGGAAGCAAGGCGGCTGCTTCCAGCAGGGGGCAGACATCAGACCACGTTTCCTTTGGAAAGGACGCGCATAATTGCTGCTGGGTATCTGGGTTAGGGAACCCCACTTGCCCCACCACTCTAGGCTTGTTTCCTCCAGAGACTGGCTAGATCTGGGAGTTCTACGAGCCGGGTAGGATTCCATTAGCTACACTCCCTTCTAAGGTAGTCATATCCTCAAGTGTCCATCTGAGCACCCGCCAAATCACCCCACCTTCTGACTCACCTTCTGCCATGCATTTGAATTCTTCATTGCATGTAGCTGTCTGCACATGCGTGTTAACATGTCAACCTGTGTGTTAACATCTACTCCTAACTTCTTGATCAACTGGAATGTTTTCAACTATTACCGGGTGATTTTCTTGGATCACGAAGATTATGATTATTTTTGATGTTTTCCAAAGCACCCACCTTTCCCCATTTTTTTTTTTGAGACAGGGTCTTGCTCTGTTTCCCAGAGCAAGCTATCGTCATAGTTCACTGCAACCTCAAACTCTTGGACGCAAATGATCCTCATGCCTCACCTCTTATTAAAACTTGAGTATTTGTGTCGTCTCTTTTTTCTCTTTTGTCTCCTCATCTATCTTTGCTGCTTTTTACTTTCTTACTCAGGGATTCATAGCAGCTCCCCTCACATGCTAATCCCTCAGTCCTCCTCCCGCTAATGCAAACTACACAGGTTAGCAAAACAATAGGAAGACCATGCCAGAGTCTCACCTTCTCAGATAAAATTCAGGTCTCTCTCACTCTTTCTGAGAATCTTTCATTGCCTTCTAAAGTACTACCTGCTGTCCTCCCCCGTGCCCTGAAATTGCAGCTACCTCTCATGTGAGGACATAGTGTCAGCCTCCAATCTACCTGCTTGACTCAACCTGGATGCCATGGAAAATGTACTTTTGTTGGATCACGGGTCTCAGCTAAAATTCCATCCACAAGTATTCCCACGGTTTTCATTTCCCCGTCATGTACCTGTTTAATTCCAACATGGGTTGAGACCTAGGCTTCTGACAGCCTCATGCCTCCTAGGAAACTTAAGTGAATGAAGACCACCCTAGTCCAAGTAAAATCAAGCATGCTGGCCTGCTATGGCCATGGTCAGACCCAACTGACCTTCCCATTGAGTTATAGACTTAACTTTGCGTATTTTCTTTAATCCTAATATTAATTTATATTCTTACAGCACCTTCACGTTGGCAGTTTTTCACACAACCCAGCAGAGCTTATGGGTGTGTCACCATCCCATTTTATAGATGGAGACATGAAGGTAGAAACGTGCAATGAGTCATTGAGTTAGTAAGCAGCATAGCTGATCCTTAAACCTCAGTCTTTTGGGCTCCTTAGCCATTGGTCTTTCCAAAAGAGTATATGCCCTTCACATATTATTTAAATAACCTGCATCAGACCTTTGCATTCCAGGTGCTCTACTTCCCTCACCCAACACATTGGTTAAAAAATGATTTTACTGCCATCTTTTGTCTATTTCCATCAACTTGTTTCGTGGCAGTCATTTTTAGTAATTAATTTAATTTTCCTCTTGCTGGAGAAGTCATATAGCAGTAGCTGCTAAGAACCATCACTATGGAAATGACTCCATTCTCTTCTGTAATTTGGGGATGACACAAGGTGGCCTGGAAGGATTAATAATCTTACAGACAAAAAAAAGAAAAACAGCCCCTTGAGGAACTTGTGATATATTATCTTTTCGAAGACCACTAAGATGGGAGATTTGAAACATAAAGAAAATTCTGACACAGCCCAAACATACAAGGTTGTTTACAGTCATAATCCAGCATGGAATTCCCATGGCCCTAGCAAGAGAGTTTCCAGAAAAGAACCAGAACAATTAAGTCCCCAGCCAGGAAATCACAATTAAATAAGCTGGCTATTCTCTTTAATCCACCCACTGCAACTTCCAAAGGATTTAGTGGGGTTTCTCGGACTCAAGCCCTCCCACCCCCCAAGGACAGATGGAAGGACGTGCTTTCCTGAAAGAAGAAAAGGACAATTAAAATTTTATGATGAATAAGATCCCCCCTCCCCTAGAATTCTTGCTCCGAACACGCACACACTCTTGCAGACCTAACCGCCCTCCTGTTCATAATTGCACCAGTCCAAGTGTGCGGAGCCTTCACACAGAATGATGGCTTCCCCTGTCTCCTGCATTTGTTCGGCTCCTTTGGGAGGAGCAATTTACAGAAAGCATTATCGATTTTTGCCATAATAGGTACAGAGATGCCTCACCGTCCCTACTCAGCCGGCTCGCTCTCCGCATCACAACTGTCAGGCCAGTTTGTGAAGCCCCATCATTATTTTTTTTCAAGTAAATCCATCACAAGCTTGGGGTGGGGGTGGGGTGGGGGGGAGAGGTAAGGGGAGTGATGAAAATAAAAATTATTTTCACCTTGCCATATGAAAGAACGTTCACATCCTTTGCTGGAAATGAGCGCAAGCACGACTGAACAGCGGAAAAATAAAAGAAGGAAGAGGAAATTTGTAGCATCTCAGAAAGAAAACCAGATGAAAGGCAGGGAGATCTGGTTGGGACCTATTTGAACTATTCTGAATGTGGTTTTACCTGGGCTCGAGCTTGCTGTCATTTCTCCCTGGGGGCTCAAACATCTGCAGACATTGTCTTGAGTGCGTAATAGAGAGAAAGAAGATATATATTTATTTGTATGTGCGTGTGTGCATCATGGGATAGACTCCACCTCGAAACTCCTTTCCCCACAACCACCCATCTTTAACAGATTCCCCTTCAACTTCATTCTTTGTGCTAGAAGTTGCCTGACACTCCCTGTCCCAGCCCCCGGAGCCCCTCACCTGTCACCAGAAGCCACAACCATCTGGTTATGGACCAGCATGTGAATGTAAATGCTTCTTACTCTCAAATATTTCTTAAAAGGAAAACAAGCCTCTTAGAAATCACATAGAAAACAAACAGAGGAAACAAACCGGAAACAAACAAACGTGGGTTAGAGCTATTCCATCAAGCCTTGTGAAATTCACATCTGCCTTGTGTGGTCAATGGTGGGCTCTTCCCGCAGGTCACCAGGCTCCCAAGGAAGGTCAGAGCTTATTGTCCTTCATCTGACAGTCTGGGCCTCCCTCTTCCCCCAGATTCCTAAACACAGCCTTGTCTGAGGCTCAGAAGATTTGATCCAAGAATTGGCTCTAGATCCCGCTCCCAGATCCCCAATTCAGTAGCCATGGAAAGTGAAACCCGATTAAGATTTTTATGAGACGTTGTTCTGGAGGCGGACCACAGAGAACCGCGAAATTACCCCACACTCTGCGTGCAGCCAGCCAGCCAGCCTCTGGCTTAGGCATAAGGAGCTCAGCAGCCATCAAACTGCCCAGTGAAAAGTGACTGATTTGTTTTTGGTACAAGGTGAAGATCCGGTGATGTTTTTTTATCCAAGGGGTGCTTTCTTGAAAGGACGTTTACCCTGACATAAATTTGACCCCTAACAACATGCTATCTTTTCTCCACTCCCCTAGGCTGCAGTCCTCCATTCCTCAACTGCAAGAACCTACACTCAAAGCACACAAATCCCTCCTTCCCTCCTACTCGCGTTTGGCAGGAACAATTTCAAACACACAAGTTTAGAGAGATGGAGGTCCAGATGAAAGAGGCAGATCTGAAATCCACTCGAACGTCAACCCTCTGTGGCCAGACCATAAACTAAATCACATTTGAAAACAAAACCCCAGCCCTCCTGTATCAGACCATATGGAAAACATACTGCCATCAGGGTAAGGAATGGGACTAGTTCCACAACACCTGCAATTCTGATGAAGGCTGCCTGGTTCCTTGTTACCCTTGATGCCACGTGCTGAACTACACCATGGCAGTGTAGGCCCATTCGAACATCTTTGTGTATGCGGAAGGAGAAACAAGCATCTTGGCCATTTTGAACGTTCTTCACTTTTTGATCGTTGTTTCCATGATCTCACCTGAGCCTGGGTTGTGAGTGGTGCTATTCAAGCTCTTGATGTCTCTCCCATGCCAGAGGAAGAGTAACTGTAAGCCTCTCAGAAAGACCATGCTCAAAAGTCCTATGTTTTTTACAAAATTTGCAGAAGTAAGATATGCTAAGCAATGGGTTAAGGCTATTGTCTCTTTTCACACTCAGTCTGTTATACGTCCCTCATGGCAGGTGGCACCTAATCATCACTGGCATTTTAGGATCTGGTGGCATTTAGTTTGGCTTTAAAGAGATATATTTATGCGAGGTTCACAGACATGCTCAGGAACACCTAGGTCACTGCTAGCCAATGTGATAAAAGGAAACTTCCAGAAATACCCTGATGCCAAAATAGCAGCTGATGCTACTACTACAGCCTCTTACAACTACTGTAAGAATGGTAGATAATAACTTACTGAACTCTGGATGAGCCATACAGTACTGTGTAGGGGTATTATACACATTATTTCATTTAATTCTTTTTTTTTTTTTTTGAGACAGAGTTTCACTTTGTTGCCCAGGCTAGAGTGAGTGCCGTGGTGTCAGCCTAGCTCACAGCAACCTCAAACTCCTGGGCTCAAGCAATCCTACTGCCTCAGCCTCTCGAGCAGCTGGGACTACAGGCATGCACCACCATGCTCGGCTAATTTTTTCTATATATATTAGTTGGCCAATTAATTTCTTTCTATTTATAGTAGAGACAGGGTCTTGCTTTTGCTCAGGCTGGTTTCGAACTCCTGACCTCAAGCAATCCACCTGTCTTGGCCTCCCAGAGTGCTAGGATTACAGGCGTGAGCCATCGTGCCCGGCCTACTTCATTTAATTCTTTACACCAGGGGTCCCCAACCTATCATGACTTGTATAATTATGTCACTATTACAAAGTAATAATAATAAAGTGAACAATAAATATAATGTGCTTGTATCATCCCCAAACAATCCCTCCCTTCCCCGGTCCATGGAAAAACTGTCATCCATGAAAACGGTTCCTGGTGCCAAACAGGTTGGGGTCCGTTGCCGTAAACAACAGATGTTTGCCGTTGCTCTCAGTGCTGTCTGCCACTGCTAGAACAGTGTCTGGCACACAGTAGCTGTGTCATAAACATCTATGAAATTGCCATAGAATAGTCGGCAATGGCATCAAAACAAGATTCACAAAGAAGAAATATAATAGACCCACAAATACTAATAATCAACAAAATGGAAAATAAGACAGAAATATAAAAATTTCTATCTAACACATCCTGGCAAAGTGTCATTCCTTTTTTAGTGACAATCCCTAATATGGAAAAAAGTGGTAGACATGGGCTGTGTGGGTAAAAATCCAAACAGCCTTCCTGAGTGATAATCTGGCAATATTTATCGACGCTCTTAAAAAATACTCATGCTCTTCGACCATACACTTTAGTGTTTGGGAATTGATCCTAAACATTGGAGAAATACATACTGATGTACGCAATGAAGATTTTTATCATAATATCATTTAAAAGAGAGAAAAATTATATAGAATCTAAATGTCCATTTCCATGGTTAACTATTAAATGGTGACATAAAATTCGGTCCATTCACATGATAAAATGTCATGGAGCCATTTTAAATCATGCTTTAAAAGTAGCACTTAATGACATAGAAAAATATACCATAATGTTGAGTTAAATGAAACAAATTGTATGGCATGGCCTCCAATTCTGTACAATTCTGTGATGTCTATATGACTATATCTAGGCATTGAAAAAACTCTTGGAGACCACTACTGCTACAAATCTGGGTTTTCTCTGTGTGATAGCAGGACAGGTAATTTTGTTTTCTCTTCCTTTCCCACATTTTTTCCAAATTTTTCTACAATGAGCCATTCTTTCAAAAAACACTTAATAATTATTATACTGTCAAAAATATGAAAACATATGGGATTTCTGGGGTAGAAGTTTCCTGTTTTATTATGACTGTTCAGAGAAGAATCAGATGACTTATCTGTTGGCCTTCCAAGTTAATATCCTCAACTTTCTCATTGGGAAAATAAGGCACTGGATTCATTCTTTGACAGCAGGGTGGCAGCCTCAAAGGCACACATGGTCCACAGACATATTTTGTTTGGCCACATGGTATTTTTTAAATTTCAATTCTTCTGGGCAGGGTCTTCTTTTCCTAGTTCACCACAGTTTTCATTCTTCCAGACTGTGTTATATTATCACGCCTGATCCCTGCTGGTTTCTCAATCCTTGGATTTGCTGACCATTTATCTACGCTAGTGAGCTAGGGTTTCACTATGTGATAAACAGAAATCCTCCTAACAGTAATGTGAGGTCCCCACAGGCCCTCTGCCTAACCCATGCACCTGCTATGCACTAGCTACTGCTCACCTGGATACACTCTTCAGCCACTGGCTTTTTGGAATCAAGGACGTACAGAAATTTTAAAAAAGCTCTCTCACGCTTTATAACCAGCACGGTAAACGCAGCTTGTGGCTGTTGTCATGCTAAGTATGCATAAGCATCTCTAATCCTTTTAACAATCCTAAAGTTATTATTATTCCCATGATATAGATGATCAAACAAGCACAGAAAGATTAAATAATTTCAATCAACACATATTATTGAGCATCTAGCCTACGCAGGCCCTGAGCCAAAGCCCAGGGCACCGGAGACTACTTCTTTCCTCTGTGCCACAAGTCTCTGCCACAAAGGGTCCTCCATTTTATGTCCCCCCTTGCTGCTCCCAATAAGGGTACCCTTGTTTAAGGGGTAGCTTAATAAACAATGATTGGATTTTAATTAATTTATCAATTAATTATAATTTTAAATTAGTCTGGATCAATATTAACTAAGTAGAAGGACAGGGGACTCGGATTCCAGTTAGGGATAAAAGCAGGATATATAGTCCCTTTTATTTATTTATTTATTTATTTTTTCTTTTTTCCTGGATGTTACTTGCCAACGTAGTCCCTTTTACACAACAGTACTAACAAAGACACATCATCTTTCTTTTTATTTCCTTCCTTGTTTTTCTGGCTGCTAGCCACATGAAGGAACTAAAGGAAGGAAACCAAACTATCAAAGAGGGCAATCAGACCACTAATATGATATGGAACATATTCAATGAAAATAAGATACTCCAGGAATCCTAAAGGCAACAGGTTAATCTGCTATCAAGGCCGTTGCATAAATGTATCTGGGTACGCAGGTACACAGCAGGTGTCCTCAAGGCAGAAATACTAAGAGGCAGTCTTGTGTTCTCTGGAACATGGCTCCCTTTGGAGCCACTCCTAGACCAGCTGTACCCACTGGCTCTTCTCGGGCATACAGGCAAGGAGGTGTTCTTTGGTTCTCCTGGCTATGGACCTAGTCTCTCTGAAAATAATATCTCAATTCTGCAAACTGTTCATTAAGGACAGGAACTAAGGGAAATTATTATTAGCAGGCATGAATAATGCCACCAGTAACTTACCCGATTTAAATAGTTTATTCATTCACTCATTCAACAGCTATTAAGCACTTCCTATATGCTTAGGGCTCAACTAGGTCCTGGGCCTACAGCTGTTAATGAAATGAAACAGTTCCTTGTCCTCAAGGAACTTACATCCAATGTAGCAATAGACAATGAGTAAGTATTCACATTCTGAACAGAGACAGTGTTTCAAAGAAACCAAGGAGGGTGATGTGATACTCAAGTGTCTGACAAAGCCTTGGAGTGTTACTCATTTGGACTTAGGAAAAATGTGGAGTGGATTAAACAAATGCCTAATGTCAGAATTCAATTTCAAGCTTTCTGAGATACCAACATTATTTTCCTAAAAGTAACCTTGACTTTATGAATCAACACATCTTTTCTCTCTCTTGGCTCCGATTCTTAGGCAGCAAAATTAACTTTTTTTTTAAATTCAGAAGTTTTTTCCTTTCGTCTCCCATTCAGAGAAGGTAGTCTGAAATACAGTAGGCAGGGTACTCTATGAAATACACTGGCATAAAAATCAAATATGTGCAAATCACCAGTAAATTGTAACTTTTTCCTAAGGAACTACTTAACTGTAAAGGTGAGCTATGCGGCGAGAAGATTCCAAGTGGGGATGTACAACTTTTCTGTGCGAACTGGATCCAACACAAAGAGATTCTCAATCTTTCTGGAAAGGGTACATCTTATGATTTTTTAGCATCTCTTTTAAATAGAACAGGAAGATGCAACCAGATATGAAGAGAGCTAAGCATTTCCCACCTCTTTCTAAGCTGAATGGTTGAATCAGACAGTTCCAAACTCTTCCCTTACGTTTCCAGAACTCATTCATGCCTACGCGCCTTCCAGACAAGCATGTGGTCTTAAAGCTAAAATGCTGAGGCCTGATGACATGGCACAAATGACACAGCACTGGTTTCCATTACTAGGGCCAGTACTTCCCATCCATTTTACCAAAGTGGCCCCATGTCCCTTCAGACAGGTTATCTATTAACACACCCTGTGAGAAACACAGTCCCGTTGACCATGGAATTATCTTTAACTGTTGGTTCCGTGAACACCTTATAAATTGTTTAGACTGGGAACACAGATGATTTCAGCCTGTGTTTATGTATAGGGAGTTTAACAGACATATAGAATAAAATAAAAGAACAAGGAAAATAAGATATTCAGAAGGTGGGTTCTTAAGCTATAATGATACTGATTCTAGTACTGTTCAGAAAATTCAAAATGAGAAATAATATGAATGTGTAACCACAAACATTAAATCATGCCATAAAATTTAATGCTACTCTGCTATGACAAAGTATTGTTGAAGATTAGTGAGTAAAGAAGCATGTTCACGGTGTATTGTTGATGTGAAAATACAGACTATGAAATAATACAGGCACTAGGATCCTAAATATGCAATTAGAGAAAAGATGAGAAGGGTAGACACCAAAATGTTCATAGTTGTCATCACATAGCAATAGGACTAGGACAACATTTTCTTCTTTTTGCTCATGTTATTTTTGTAGTTTAAAAAAAGACATTTCTTCCATGTGTGACTTCAATAATTATAGACCTAGTTATTAAGCCAATGAACTACGTGACCCATGAAACAATTTCTTCAAACATAGGATCAACTGACTAAATTAAATGATCTTTAAAATTCGTCCACTTCTAATGATCAATGCTTCTAAGAGTCAGAAGCTAGAGGCAGCAAGAAGGGTGAGCAAGATGAAGAAAGCCAAGAACATCCTGAATATTTCAGTGTTGAAGAAAGCAATCTGTACTATTTTCAATAGGTGACAGCTTTGGCAGTAGTGTGTGTGTGTAGGTTACCATTAGTCTGTGATGAAGCGTTCTCTAGGAAATTCAAAAAGATAACTTGATGATTTTTTGATAAAGATAAAAGTATTCTTCTTGACCATTTTCAAAGAATTTTAAAAAAGAAAGAAAATAAAGAAAAATAAATAAATAAATACATAAAATTATTCATCTTCAAAAGCTGTCCTTAAGTCTGAGATGGTCCTCTTCCTACTCTTTTGTTTGGGGTGCTGGTGAGTAAGGATGGGTTTAAATGTCCTGTCTTTTACAAAACAGGCTGGTAATAATGAATAGTAATTGGGTCTGTTTAATACCCTCACAAAACCAAATCAAAGGCTAACAGTTCCTGTGTCAGCTTCCAAAATTTAAAACCTTTACTAATCCTAGTCATTCAAATTCAGAGACTACTAATTTATACCTGATGCATTTCCATTTATGCACATTCTACTGGGACAGTATTTGCAAACCTGTGGTCTTTAGGCAGAACATACCCACACATGAAGATTGTTTGCTAACAGTTGGGACCTCTCTCTACTGGGTTCACATCCCTATGAGACAATAAGGTGCCATAATTGAGAACACTGATGTCTGGCCTACATTGGTCATTTTTTGGCATTTGTCTAGCCCTTGTAGGCATTGGAGTCTGCCACCTTTTTAAGAAACACAGTAGTGGTCTGTTTTCAGGAGAGAACTTTAGGGAGATTATGGAAGCCACATTCTGTTTTGTGGGGTTGGAGAGAAACTAGCCCCAAATTCCTCTGCATAGCAACTTCTTGGGTTTTGGTTCAAGAGCTTGGCATGGTTGATGAATATTCCAGCAGTATTCTTTCAGCTTTCGCCAGTAGCCGGGACAGGAAAGCAAACCACATACAAAGAATCCTTAAAAGCCCAACTGCAAGAGCGTTTAACGACCCCAACCATTCCAAAGGGTCCCTCCCCAGGCCCCCTTGGGGGATGCCTCATTTAAATATATTCATGCTTTGACTTTCTCCTTCCAAAATCACTCCCACCATAAACATAAAGCAAGAAAACACCCAAGAATGTTAAACACCTCAGTCTGTAATGGGATTAGAGCATCTGTAAGGTGTAAAAAAATGATTTCATTGTTTCCTATAAACTTTTCCTCACCAGAAAGGGCCTCAGTCAAGACGTAGAAAGCAACTTTTTAACCGGCGTATATTAAATCTGACAAACATCTGTTCAATCAAATTTACAGCAATACACAGGGTCTAATAAAGGTTTATTTCTTCTTGAAGAACAAATTTAAAGATTTTTTTAAAGGCTTTTATATATAAAAAGAAAACTAGACCTGCATTTCTTGGCCCAGGCTGATTGCAAACACTCCCCAAGTTGCCAAGACCCGGCCACAAACGGATCTGTTTCCTCCAGGCAGCGGTAAGGGAGACGTGGGTGCAGGCTCGGAGGCCAGCCACTCTTCAAAGGAATAGCACGCAGGATGGCCCAGAAGGGGTGACGTTTGGGGCCAGCCGTGATCATCAGAGGAACAGACCAAGGTAGCAACTGAGAGCCCCAAGGAGGTGGGGGTCTTACTCCTATCGCTGCCATTTCTCCTTGTTGCTATGTGTGTGTGTGTATGTGTGTGTGCACACATGCTAAGGCTGGGAGAGAAACCAGGAATGGGGTCTAGTACAGACTGCTTACGGCCAGGGGTAAGAGCAGAGAATGAAGCAATGAGCAGCTACCCAATAGCCCCCACCTTCGCCCCAACTCTAATTCTTTTAACTCAGCAACTATTTGGAATGAGGTTAAGGATGTGATTTAATGCACTTGGAAGCAGGGATAGACGGGGCCGTGAGGGTAAAGCTGGAGCTGCTCCTTCAAACCACGAGTGACTCAAGTGGCACACTAGGACGTCTACTCTGATGACATACCTTTATGCCAGCCCAATACACCTGGCACCAAATGCAGTGACGATCAACTCTGCAGCTATCCCAGGAAGCCAGAGCATGATGGGGAGGCGGGATATTTTGAGAATATTAAACCATTTAGTTTTTCCCCTTATGTGGACCTCTCTCCCACCCATTCGACAAGTGGGTTTCTTTGCTTCAAGGGAAGGGAAGAAACGTAAAAGCTCCTCTTGACAGAGTCATACTGGGGTTGGGGTGCGGGACCCGAATTGATCAGCCGTAGAACAGAGTAAACGTAGAATGTGACACAGGGGAGCGAGTGACAGATCAGATGCAAGTGTCTGAACTTCCCCTTTGGGGTCAAAACTCCAGAGCAAGTCCAGGGGCAAGGGGTGATAGAAACCCTCATGGAAATGTGTTGTTTCTTCCAGTGTGGTAGGGCTTGCTCATTCATTCTCAAGGCAAATGTGTGACAAATTGCAAGTCTCTCAAAGTAGTACTTACTTCATGAATAGCACCAGGAGGACACATTGCTGCCAAAGCACTGTTTGAAAGTAGTTGAAGGAGGCTCTTAAGAGGATGCACTAGAAAGATGTTTGTGACCTCAGTAATATGACATTTGGGGACAGACACTTCTTGGTTGTGGGAGGTGTCCTATTCATCGTAGGATGTTTAAAAGCATCCCTGGCCTCTTCTTGCTAGACACCAGTAGCACATTTTGTCGCTCCAGCTGGGACAACCCAAAATGTCTTTAGACGCTGGCAGTGTCCCCTAGGAAGCCTGGGCCAAAACAGTCAGAGAGAACTAGATGCCTTCAGAGCGGTGGACATGGACTTAGTGAGAGAGCTGGTGACACAAAAACACGACACCAAAAGGAACCAGAAGCAATGGCCAGACCCACACAGATCCTGGAAAGACCAGCCAGATCCAGTTGATTCCTGGGGGCAGCAGCACCGAATGGCTTGGGCCAACCCAGGCTACCTGGGGTACAGAGGAGACCCAAGGCCAGTGTTCACATGGGGACACCATCCTAGAACTGCCACTAAGAAGACAGATTCTCCCCTGGGACCCAGAAGCCACCGGGGTAAAGAGGTGTGGTGAGATGAGACAGCTCTGGAGAAGAGAAACCACCCTCCCTGGAAGGGTGTCTGAATCTTTCATTCATCTAATATTTATCCTACACAGAAGGAATCTAACCTAGAGACCATTTTCATCTACAAGAAATGGAGTTGCCTTTAGCCGACAAGTTTCAGTTTTTCTTCTACCATTGAGGATTGGTGGCAACTCAAGGACGAGATGAGATCAGGTATAATCAGAGTTGTAGCAAGTGTCGGGGACTCACCACACTTTACCCCAGATTTCCTCCTGCTCCCATCTGGCTTCAGGTTTCTGACTCTGTCTCTGGCTAGTGGTTCTACTCTTGACCTTCAACCTGGGGGATCTGCTCTTCAGTCTTTTCCAGCCTTGGATTTCCCTGTGTTTCAAAGGGTTATAGCTCTTTCTGGGGTGATCGACACCCAGGACTCAGCTCTCTGCCTGGGACTCCGGCTGAACCATCATCCCCGTGGTGGGCAAGGAGGAATCCCCTTGACATAGAGTTTTCTGGACTTACAGGAGAAAAGCTAACATGTAAACCTTCTATAGCTGCACTAATATATTAATGACTAGCTACACGTGGCTATTCGAACTAACTAAAACTAGAAATTCAGTTCTGAGACCCTATAATAGACTACACTGTAGCCCTTCCAATTCATATGTTGAAGCCCTAACCCTCAGTATCTTAAAAATGTGACTGTATTTGGAGAAAAGGTCTTTAAAGTGGTAATTAAGTTAAAATGAGGTCTTCTGGGTGGGCCTTAATCCAGTCTGACTGGTGTCCTTATAAGCAGGGGTCCCCAACCTATGGTGAGTTGTATAATCATTCCATTATATATTACAGTGTAATAATAATAGAAATAGAGTGCACGATAAATGCAATGGACTCGAATCTTCTCGAAACCATCTCCCCACTCCGTGGTCCATGGAAAAACTGTCTTCAATGAAGATGGTCCCTGGTGCTAAAAAGGTTGGGGCCACTGCTTATAAGAATATGAAATTTGGAGAGAGAGACAGAGACAGACAGACACACACACCTGCCCGCAGGGTTACGTATACACAGAGGAATGACCATGTGAGACAGAGAGAGGTGGCTGCATGCAGGCCAAGGAGAGAAGCCTCAGAAGGAAATCAACCCTGCTTTGAACTTGACTTGACACCTTGACTTTGAACTTCCAGCCTCCAGAACTGTGAGTAAACAAATTTCTGTTATTGAAGCCTATGATATTTTGCTATAGCAACCCAAGCTGACGAATAGAGTCACATGTCAATAGCCACATGTAACTAGCAACTACCACACTAGACGGCCCAGATATAGGGCATTTCCATCTTTGCAGAAAGTGCTAATGGACAGCACAGCTCTAGAGCTAACGGTGGCTGACAGAAAGAGAAAACATAACTTGCTGCAGCTCATACCCAGTATCCCACAGGGTAACCCTTATGATTTATTGGCAGCTGTGTTGTTCACTTAATGGGTCTCTTCTTCTTGGCTTTCACGTTCAGTTAGAGCTAAAATAGCCTAAATTCTAAAATTCTACTGCTCATGAGAATTTTCCCTCTGTACCTAATGAGAGCCCCACACCTCTGCTTGAGAATACCAGTGGTAACACCCATCCTCACGTGTACACAATACCTTACCTTAATGCCAAGAACTAACAATCCCCCCTACACACACACACACACACACACAGAGAGAGAGAGAGAGAGAGCTATAGCAGCACTTAATTCTCCAAACCACGTTAACTACGTGTGCCAGGAGTTATTGGTGCCTTCCCCATACTCCCTCGGCCACCCGGAAGTATCCAGCAGACAGTTTCCATACACGCCACCTTCCTGCTCTCTCCAGTAGAGCCTCGTGTCCAGCCAGGGAAAAAGAAGAGAGTTGAGTGTTGAGAAATTAATACCCAGGTACGACCCTCGACTGGTAAGGATAAATATTCCCATTCTGAAGGGCTTTCCACCCAGTCTCTGATGCCATCCCTGACAGGAGGATGCTCCAGTTGCCCTCAGTGCTAAGCAAGGTCACCATGTCCCTGCCTGCCTGCCCCCCAACACTCCCTTAACAACTCACCGGCCCATTTCCCAGATGGGCAACTCACGTCAAACCCTTGTCCTGAGGTCCGCTGTTGGGGAAAACCAAACTAAGACACCATGGCATGCTTGGCAGCCTCTCCCCATCATCTTTACATACTCAAAGGACAAACACTAGAACTTCTACACACACTTTCTAATGTTTTCTGGCACCTCTTAGATCTGAAGACCTGAGGATGAGCTCCCTACTATAGGGTCTTCTGGGGTCTTCTCCAGGGAGAAGAAATCTAGACTTGCTTCCATGGCTTAATCTACAGGCTGCCTTGACCATGTACCCTACCTAGTCCCTTTCGGGATAACCAGGGAAACACATCAGGGTAATTTCTGAAGAAACTGGACAGGTCAATGTTGATGCACAGAAAGCTGATTTTTCTGCATGTTGAATATAAACAGAAGGCTACTATGGAACCAATTGCTATTTTTCTGACTCTCCACCATAAAAGTGTTGAAAAACTTGGTGACCATTCCAAGGAAAGTTGGTTATAAAGGCAGAGGAGAGATCACTCAGTATAGAAACGAGAAGAAGAGGTAGCTTGGCCTGCACTGTGGCAAAGAGTTTCATTCATGCGTCTGCTACAGCTCAAATTCTATTATAACAAAAACGACACCAGCATTAATCCTTGTATAATACCCTCAACTCACCAAAAAAAAAAAAAAAAAAAAAAAAATTCTGAGTCTCAGTGGGCAGTTTGTTTGTGCCATGGAAACATCCAGTGCATCATACATAAAGAATGAAACAATTCCTTTTGAGAGGTTGGACTTGTGGAAGCCGAGGAGAGTGGGCAAGTACCCAGATCCATCCCAGTTCCATATGGTCCCCGTCTATCCCAGAGGGTTGGCATCAGGTCCCTAATTGTGCTCTTCCCAAGAAGCCCACTCCACATGCAACTGAAAGGAACTTAAGCCTCATTCATGCTAATGAGGCTCTTTACTGGTCCAACAACACAGAAAGAACTTGAAAGCTTGATATTTCCGGCCATTTTTGCCAGACAAAGAGCCTGAGTGTCGGTTAGTATGGAACTCAAGGACAACATCCATGGCCACCATTTTTGTCTCAAGAGCGCACATAAGACAAGAGGAATTCCAAGGAACAAGAGAGCTTCAAGCTCTACCCTAGACTCACACGACACCCTGGACTCTCTCCATAGGTGTCGCTGTGGTCCTGTCCAGGGCTGAGCAGAATATTCCTTATCTTTGAGGAGAAAGACAGCCAGGGAAGAAGAGTGAATACTTGAAAATTAATGATGTCAGTCTGTCTTCATATATCAAACTAATTTGAAAGGGCTTTAATTTTCTTAAAGGATAAAAAAAGGTTTCTTTGCTAGATTAAACTTGCGATTGTCATTCATATATTGTTTATAAGGTAGTCATCTCTTCGCTCTGTATTTTTTTGTTTTTGATTTTGTATACTAGTTAGCAGTGAAGACTTGTCTGCATGTATCAGAAGAAATAAAGAGAGAAACGTCCTTAACTGTCAGTTTTAATAAGAGGAGTCAACATGCCTCTATTCAGGTTAAATATTGTCCTGTCACATTTCAATAGAGTCAACAGATTTTTTTAAAAGAAAAGTCAAAAGCACTGTGTATGCAAAAAACCCACCCTGTCATAGAATGTCAAAGCCCTTCTTTATCTGGGGGAGGGGCGTGGAGGTAGGACAGAAAAATCTTTTGTAAAATGTGAAAAATTACCACTCAATTGGCGCTGACATAAAAAGGGTGTTTTTTTTTGTTAGAAAAACAAAGAAAATCTCTAATTTAATAATCACCTGCAAAGTGTTATTGTGATGGGAACAAAAAACACACAATCAAAGTCATCTTTTTTAAGTAACTATAACATTTTTAAAGCAATCACTGCACTTTATAGCAGCTCATACACATAAACCAATGATGTTCAGAGCGGAAAAAAGCCACTCCAAACTCTTCAGGGAAAGTTTCTAAAATAACGAGTGACAGGCTACAATAAGAAAATGCAAATGGGACATTATGTTCAAAATAAAACCAAACAAGATTTTTTTTAACCCAAAACATTTCAGTAAGTAGGCATGATTTAGGCTTAACTTGCAAGAGTAGAGTCTTTCTCCGTAGAAGGACTGAAGTGTTAAAGATACACATTCCTGGAAAGATAGACTAGGGAGAACTGGACACATTTTGAATGGGTAACAATTTATAAAATAAACTAGTAGAATAAAGTTATCTTTTTGTTTCAAGTGTCTGCTGATTTGTTAAAAATGTGAACCTTACTTGGAGTTTTCAGGATTTGACATGATATGTTTTTATTTGCAGCAAACACTATAATTTTAAGAAATTATTCTAACACTGAATGAAACCCTTTCCATTTAGTAAGTATCTCCCCTAATTAGGTCAGGGTAAAAAAATATGTACAGCTTTCTAGACTAAGTCACACTCAGAATAATCTCAAACTTGATCATCTCAAACCAAATGGGATTAACTCTTCCCAAGAATGACAAGGGAGGCTAAGTCAGAATTTCAACACTTACTGATTATTAATGCCCAGGCTTTGTTATTGACAAAAGAATGCTCCAAAGAGTGTTACTTTTTGAAGGTTTCACCAAGGCCTAATAATTCCCTGGAATGAATGATATGCTCGCCAACAAAGGACCATCAGAGCTGAGTAAATCTGCCTTGAGTTCTTTAAATGAACAATGAAATAAACATATAAACCAAAAGAAAAAATTTTGCCTTTGAGTGGGGTGACCATATGTCCTGATACGCCCAGAACGATTCCTGGTTACTCCCGTTGTCCTGCTGTTTCATTTGTTTTAGAATTTGTCTTAGATTTTTCTCTTATTAAGGAAGTATATACTAATAATGCTTTTCATTTAAAAAGAAATCCAGATAGATCTAATAGACCTGCATGGTATACTTCCTGCTTCTGCTACGGTATATGTCTAGTTGTGGATAAAATTCTCACATTAACACATAGTTAAATCTGAAAAATGACCAGTGTTAGCCTATATCTCTTTTCTAGACTCTTTCTAGGGGCAACTCATGCCTCTCTTTTAAGGACAATTTGCAGAGCACGTGCTGATAAAATAAGCACACTTAGTGAGCGCTAGCTCCTCTGGTCTATGGTGGTGGTGACAAAAGTATCTGTCACCGCCTTTGCTGGCTTCTTGTGCCATGGTCCCTGCACATTAGCTGCACGAAGGTGGTGGTGGGGTTAGCAGGAAAAGGAGAAAATTATAGCAGTCCTGTTTTGTATCAGACAGAAAATAGTCTGTGTCCTCTTGCTATTGGATTTTGTCCTTTAGTATATAATGACAACCTGCAACTATTTATTTATTTTAATATTAGGTATTGCTGTTTTAAAAAAAAATTTGCAGGCTGGGAGCAGTGGCTCACACCTGTAATCCTAGCCCTCCAGGAGGCTGAGGTGGGAGGATTGCTTGAGGTCAGGAGCTCAAGACCAGCCTGAGCAAAAGCGAGACCCCATCTCCACTAAAAATAGAAAAAAAAAATTAGCCAGTCAACTAAAAAAAAAAAAAAAGAGAAACAAAAACTTAGCCAGGCATGGTGGCGCATGCCTATAGTTCCAGCTACTTGGGAGGCTGAGGCAGGAGGACCGCTTGAGCCCAGGAGTTTCAGGTTGCTGTGAGCTAGACTGACGCCATGGCACTCTAACCCAGGCAACAGCAAGACTTTGTCTCGGAAAAAAAAAAAAAAACTGCAATAAATTCTTTAGGCAGCAATAAGCTCAAAGCCACAGAAATACACATTAACAAAAAATTTAAGTTCTGAATTTCTACTTCCAAAGAAAGTTAATGAGAGTTTGGAACTTGCACAAAATGTGTGCTGACATTTACCAGCCACTGTAGAGAAATCACAGTGGTATCACTGACTACAAGAAATGCAAAAGACACCAACATGCTAAAGTATCATCTTCTACTTGAATTAAAGAGACAGATAATTTGATGAATTTTGTCTTATGCATTTTTTATCACAGAAAGTTCTCCTGAATGAAAGCTATGAGACAGTACCTGCAAGAATATTTTTGGCTGAAATATTTACGAAGTATGTTATAAACAACAAACAAACAAAAAGAAAACACCCAGAATTAAGGGTATACTCCATTTAGCAGTATTTTCTCTGAGTTTACCAGATACTCTAGCATTTGTAGAGAGAGAATTTCCACTTAAAGTACCACGCCTTATAAAGATCAGTCAAATTAAATGTGTCAACAGTTTCAATCAAAAAATGAAACTTTGAAAATTGCAAGCAATTTTATGAAAAATTAAAAATAACGATAACATTGAAAAAAGAATTCCAAAGAATACTAGTGATGCTTTATTGGAAACATGGCTAAGAAACTTACTACAGTATGTGAATATATACCAAGAATAATTATTCTGTATGTTATTTTTAAATCTTCACATAATAATATAAAAAGTTGTTCTTATTTTGCTGTAATCTACACTGATACATATTATTTCAATTTTTTAGGAAGAATGATATTTTTTAAAATAATTTCTTAGTAAACCATTTATAGGACTACCAATACAATAAACAACTTTTTAAAATAATACATATATTTTAAGTTTTTTTTTAATTGTGGCAAAATACATATAACATAAAGTTTACCATTTGAACCACTTTTAAGTATACAGCTCATTAGCATTCAACACATCATTCAGATGGTTATACAACCATCACCACCATCCACAAAACTTTTCTTATCTCGCAAAACCCAAACTCTGTGCCCATTAAACAATAACTCCTCATTCTCCCCTCTCCTAAATCCCTGGCAACTGCCCTTCTACTTTCTCTCTCTATGAATATGACTACTCTAGGTACATGTTAGAAGTGGAATCACACACTTACAATAAAACAACTTTTGGTCACTAAATATGTATGTCAAATATAGCTCTCTCTTTCACTCTCAAAAATATCCTGGTTTGAACACAAATTATATATAATCATTGTATGTTTGAGTGATATCATCAGTGACATCTTGCTATTCGCCAAGAAAAGATGTCTTTCTCCCAAATGTGAAATCTGTGTTATACATACATGTGCCCAGAGAGATTTTGACCATGTCATGATATGGCTTTTTACAGTGCCAACTTAACTGAGCAGGAACTGTGCTTCCCAGGGTCCCCTTCCCTGCACGGTTCCAAGTTAGTGTTGTCCACAAGTGACATCTTGTGCAAGATTTGGAAGGCATGATGAAATAGCAGCCATATTTTTTTTTTTTTTTGCTAATGCTCTGACAATTTGTGCACCAGGTTGGACACTGGACGTGGCAATGGTTTATAGACATTGGGGATCTGCTAGCTCCCCCACGTGATGTGCACTGGCTCACCCAGGTGACATGCAGCAGCTCTTGGACTCACAGCTCCTCCTGCTGGATCTGCTCCTCTGGCTTCTGAGCTCTTATCCACATACACACGCAACTTGGTGAAGGGTGCCATCTTGCAGGTCACCCATGGGATTGAGGTTAGAAATGGGCAGAGACAGATGGGATTTCCAATTCATGGTCATGGATTCAGTTTTCCTTGTAAGTTTCTTATTCATCCTCATTCTTCTCTATTTCCAGCTCTTCTTCTCAGCAGCTGGTCTGACTGACCAATGGCCAGCTCAGTGTCAATACAAGATGCAGAGGCAGCAGCCCATGTGGACCAAGCTCCCACAATTGTGGAATATCTAAACCCTATAAGCAATCCCTCATTCTAATTGTTCATGATGGTTCCACTTCTCTGCTTGGAACCTTGAAACATCATCCTCCTTCCTCAAGTCCAGGTGGTTCCTGAGTTTGATTTTATAAGCCACCCGCCAGATACAAAGACTGAATTTCATAGCCACTTTGATGTTTATGAAATCGCTCTCAAATGATACCTGGCAAACTGAAAAAAAAACAAAAAACAAACAAAAAAAAAACGACTGGAGAAAAATACAGAAAGGCAAGTCAGAAAATGCCCTGCTTTTCTCCTTCGGAAAAGAAACATCACTCCTCTGTGGAAAGTAAACACTAAAGGGTGGGGCCTCTGGCTCTCTCATAGGAATTAAATCAGAAGCCAGTTCCTTTTCTCTCCTTTTATGCACCCTGTTTCACCTTTGCACACTTCACTGGCCACTGCATTAGTTTAGGGATGCATTCTGGCACTATGGGAAGATAGCTGGTCAATTTTAGCAGGCACCAGACCCAAACGGAGGTGACTGCAGGTCTTGAAGAATAATGCAAGTTGGGACTTGGAAGAGATCTCGTGTCTGCACCAACATGTGCTTTATTCATTTCATGGTGGATGCTGCAAGATCCCCAAAGCACAGTGGATGTGGAGAAGCGTAGACAGGTACACGAAATGGGTTTATAGCCAGCTACGTCCAAGTCTTTTCCTATGGTCTCTGTGACTCCATTTTTTTGGTAAGAGATAAATATGTCAGAACAAGGAAAACAAATTTAACCTGCCCCCACCCCCAGAAGCTCATTCTTCTTGGTGGCCATTCATAGTAGGGTGAAAACAGTATCACCATCCAATTCCCGGTTGCTCCAAAGTTGTGTAAGAAAGTGCCCAAGCATTTTACCTGCATGAAGAGTAACCATTGGCGCCATTTTGTAAAGATGAACAATTAAAAATTCTTTCCCTGGAAAAACGAACACCGTACAAAAGCTACACTATTCAAAGCTTCAAAGCAAGGGGTCTATGAAGTCCCCATCGACTCGGCCCATTTTAGTTATTTCAATTTACTTTGGGGAAAAAAGAGGGAAAAAAAATCCCACAAAGCTGACATTATATAGCAAAGTTTCAGGGATATGGGAGCTATTTAATCATTTTGTGTGCAACTCTGGCTTTTCTGCAGTCTTTCTCCTGGGGTTTTGTTCTTCAGCTGCTCATTAGCACCTCCCCCAGAGAGTGGGCAGGAGACGGGAAAAAGAGATAAAACCCAAATCTGACAATTTTATCAGTCAGGCTGTCAACAAGTTGAATATATTGGGAGCCCAGGGGGTGCGGAGGTACTTTTTAGCAGATCCAGTGAAAGGTTTCGGTGAGGGAGGAGGTCAACGCTAATGGCAACATTGAGATTTTTTTTTTTTGGATTATCAAGGGATTTGATTGATTTGCACCTTCCACATCTCCATGAGTGCAGATCATCAAAAGTGGGGCAAAAATAATTAAGCATCTACAGAACTTTCTTAAAGATGCTCCTAAAAAAGAATGTATCACTTTTATCCCTGTATGTTTGGGGGACGTGTTGGGCAGTTCAAATGGAAAACAAATAAATTAATTTCCTTTGCTTTGTCTAGACTCTTCCAATCGCACTGGAAGGAAAAATAAAACCCTCACAGCAGGTTCGCGAGTTGCCAACGCACTTGTCCTTTCAGCCTGGCTCCGGCTCAGGGAGGGGCAGGACCCATGGAGAGGACACATCTGAGCAAAGAGAGCAGCAAGATCGCTGCCACTAAAATGAGCCAGAGCTTGGCAGTGAAGGATTGAGTTGGCCACAGACACAGCAAAATGGACACTGTGCACTCTGTTTCCATCAGACCTCGCTGTCCGCACAGGTACATGCGACGCTTCATGATGTCGTGAGGCCACTCGACACACGATGTCGGCTTCTCCTTAGGGTGAAGGAAAAAGACACGATCGGGTCTGCCCCCTCTTTCTCAAGGACTAGAATGTTCTTTTATGCTATAGTTCTAAGGCGTAAGAAGAGGTGATGTTTCATAGTGGAAGAGTACTAGATGTAACGTAGAACTCTGGGGATGGTCACCCAAGGATGCCTTTGCTCTGTTGGTCTGCGTGATCTAGAGCGTTCGTGGAGCTCCAGTCTTGGAACTGTTCGCATTTAAGTTCTGTTCATCTCCCTTCTCTGGAGGCTGTGTCCCAGGCTGTCACGTCCGCTGCCTTCCTGCTGGGCCTTGGCTGATAGAAAGTGCTGATGGAGAATTAGAAGACAGAATAAAAGGAGAAATGAGGGTATTTTTCCCTCTTCTGCAGTTTACACTTCTAGAAGCTTCTTTGCCTCTGTAACCTCTTCTCCTCTGTAGCTCCAACTCCCAGCAGACAGGCTGTTGTGGTTCTAACTACCAAAACCTCTAGGCACTCTGGACAAGAATTGGCCTGGCTTTCTGCTGTTGCTAATCTTTGGCCTCACTCTTTGCCCCTCTTCTTAGCCTCTCCAGTGCCTGGACAACCTCATCTCTGTGTTGAATTTGCTCCCTTTCAAATTCCAAAGTGGTTTCTGCTTTCCTGGATAGCTCCTGAGGAATACACCGGAGCAGTGCGTGACACCAGTGCGTCTTACAGATTATTTTCTGTCTTCATAGTTGACTCCGTTGCCGGAATCCACGCTTTCATGACCTCATCTTTTGTTAGGACTGGGTTTCTCAACAGCAGCACTATTGACGCTTTCAGCCGGATAATTCTTTGTCGTGGGGGCTGGCTGTCCTGTGCATTGTGGGTTATTTAGCAGCATCCCTGGCCTCTGCTCAGTAGATGCCAATGGCACCTCCCCCGTCATCATGATCAAAAATGTCCCTAGACACTGTAAAATGTCCCCTGACAAGAAAAAATCGCCCTCGGTGGAGAACTGATACTGTGGGGGATGGGCTGGCTGTTCCTGGTGAGTGAGTGGGTGGCTCAGGGGCAGGGAAGGCAGAGGGTGTGACAGTGGGACCCACAGTGGCCTGTCCTGTCCTGTCCTAGGTACTGACCACTAGGGATCCCCAACAGAGCTGTTTTGAAAACACAGAGACCAGGCCGGGTATGGTGGCTCACGCCTGTAATCCTAGCACTCTGGGAGGCTGAGGTGGGCGGATTGCTCGAGGTCGGGAGTTCGAAACCAGCCTGAGCGAGATCCTGTCTCTACTCGAAATAGAAACAAATTAATTGACCAACTAAAAATATATATACAAAAAATTAGCCGGTCGTGGTGGTGCATGCCTGTAGTCCCAGCTACTCGGGAGGCTGAGGCAGAAGAATCGCTTGAGCCCAGGAGACTGAGGTTGCTGTGAGCTAGGCTGATGCCACGGCACTCACTCTAGCCTGGGCAACAAAGCAAGACTCTGTCTCAAAAAAAAAAAAAAATACGTTAAAAAAAAAAGAAAAGAAAAGAAAACACAGAGACCAGAGCCTCAAGGCATGAAGGAAAACAGTGTTCTTCTCTGGGCCCTGTGACCACTGTCACGTCTGTCTCCACTCTGCATTTTCAAGTGCAAACCAGCCAACTGTGCACTGGGACACCCTCAGACTTTCCTCCTCCCAGTCCCTGGCAGGGACATCACTGTCTCACTGTTGTGTCATTCAGGAAGGGCACAAAGGTACTGCTGGCACCGTCTGCACAGCGTGCCAGCCCAGTTCCTTGCAGCCTGGAGGTAGCATTGTAATTTAATTAAATGTCAACCCCCAGGTATTATATTTCAAATGCAAATAACTTTGGTAATGTAATATTGTGGCTGAGACTTTAAACTCAAGGAAATCGAGAAAATCAAGTTACAGTTGCTCTTAGAATTAACATTCCTCCACACATTCCTCGGGCACTGGGCTTGCTTTATGTCGCTAACTGACCACAAAAACACACCCCAGTGACCGAATATTTACTGGGCAGTCTGGGGACAACTGGCTCCCTAAAGGTTGAGCTCTTCCCTGTAAGGTGACTACCCTTTAAACTGGACTTCTGATCCCTTAGTGGGGACTGTTGTTCACAGGTGCAAGTGACAGGTGAGCGACTTTTATTCCAACCCAGATCCATTGCTGGCAAATTGTGCCAAGTCTGTCTTTGGCCTTTAGCTTCCCAAAGCATTAAAAAAAAAAAAAAAAATGACATTTATTTCCTCTAGCAAGATGCCATCCATAATAGCATGGTGCTCCTTTTACGTGTTTTGAATGCCTTCAAAAACAGCAAAATCCCTTAAAGACAAAACAACATATTTCTGTTTTTTTTTTTTCTGAGGGCTCAGGTCTTGAGATGATATTCAGTGGACAAAGAGCCTCCAAGCCCCAGATTCCCAGCCCACAGGAAATTCCTGAAGAAAGCTGCTCCCTGCATCCATCATGCCCCTCGCTATGAAAGGCAAGGGAGTCGAGAAGTCAAATAACTGGAGAGAAAAGTTCTCACTTGAAGGACACCCTGAGGTTACCTCCCGATGCACCAATTGGATTATGAGATACCCAAAGTATGTCTACGAGATTAGGGTTTGTGCTTTTTTTTTTTCTTAAGTGAGAAATTAACAAAATGTTTCCAGTGTACCAGTTACTGGAACAGGCAAAAACGGATGACATTTCATAATTTAAAAAGTGGCCCACTCGGCCGGGCGCGGTGGCTCAAGCCTGTAATCCTAGCTCTCTGGGAGGCCGAGGTGGGCGGATCATTTGAGCTCAGGAGTTCGAGGCCAGCCTGAGCAAGAGTGAGACCCCATCTCTACTATAAATAGAAAGAAATTAATTGGCCAACTAATATATATCGAAAAAATTGGCTGGGCATGGTGGCACATGCCTATAGTCCCAGCTACTTGGGAGGCTGAGGCAGCAAGATTGCTTGAGCCCAGGAGTTTGAGGTTGCTGTGAGCTAGGCTGACGCCACGGCACTCACTCTAGCCTGGGCAATAAAGTGAGACTCTGTCTCAAAAAAAAAAAAAAAAAAAAAAGTGGCCCACTCGATAAATGACCACATATGGAAACACCATCTTCATAAAAATACCCCCATCACAAGTTGGGACAAAAGTGGACAACAAGTGGCAAATAAGAAAACCCCAAGAACTGAATTCTCTTGAGTCTCTGAATCCTGAAAGTCCATGAGCCCCCTGAAGCAGCTCCTCCTTCACACCCCCAAAACAGGTCCATATTTTCTCTGACAGATAGAGTCCCCACGGCTTCCTCCCTCTCATGCTGCAATGTGTGTTTAAGACGTGGGTAGAAAAGGTAGAAAAAAGTGCCCAGATGTTCCCAACTGCGTCTCAGCCAACACCATGCAGCTCTGGGCAGCCAGACAGATGGTTTTGGACCCTCTTATAACAGCCTTGGACAAAATCTCCAGCTAGCCTCAGAGAAGTTTGTCCTTGAGCCTCATCACGTGGGAGACAAAATAGCATCATTTCCAGCACTATCCACATTTATTTACTTATCTCTAATTCTATTTATATCCTTCTTGATTCTCAAGAAAGATTGAGAGCTGCTTCACAATTACACAAACAACACGAATTAGTAATTGGAAGGGAAGGGGAAGAATGGAAATTATAAGGAGACCCAGAAATTGATGAATGCAAACTGAATTTAGTCTTACGTGTTTGTTTGAAGGGACCACCAATTTTGTTCAAAGGCTTTCTAGCAACAAAGCCACAAAGGGAAACCTTAATCATCTACAAAGTCCCCAGTGTTCACAAAGTGAAAATGAACCAGGAGAAGTCTAGCTCTCCTGATACTGAGATTAGGCGTTAATTTCTCCTGCAGATCCATATTTTGAGGGTGCACATTACCAATACAGTGGCTATCAACCCGTAACCACTTGAAATTCCCAAAGCACTTGAAATTCCCAAAGCACAACCTAGAATGTTTCATTATTCTAACATGTGAAGAAGAAATATACCTCACTAAGACCATCTTCACACTGAAGTTACAGCCATGTTGAAATGTGCCTATGAACACAAGCATATATTACCTTCCATCATACTTTTTTCTAGTTCACCAATTTTAAATACCTACAAAAACAGTGTCTAAATGGGATACCTCTAAAATGGCAGATGGTCCCTCAGTTATACACAAAATGATGTTTGAAGAGGGTGTGTAGGGAGACTGATTATTGTAGTTTTCATTAGATTCTCCTAACCACCCAAAATGGCTAAGAACCGCTCCACCACCAGCAGCATTTAGAAGACAACTAAATGCTGGATAGGTTCTGGTCTTCCATCAGGCTGGGGCAAATATTCCATGTTGCATCATTTTGATCCTTCAGTGACAGGCAAAAAATTACAAAGACTTCTTTGAGGCATGGCGGTAAATGTGGTCAACCTAGTTTGTGACTATGTGAAACGTGAGTCCCAGGGAATGTATTTATACAGCAGCACCTTGTCAAAATTTGGATTTAGGCATTCAGAACAAGGAACCACTGCAAAAGTCTGTGGTCACCATTTTGGGGGAAGAATCAGGTTTCCTTTTGTTCTACAGAGCCAGGAATTAGCTATGAGTCTCAGCACCCAGTGTAAGACTGCAGCCTCTAGCTTTGGGGATATACATTATCATGAGAATTCACGATCAAAGTGACGAAACAGAACCTCCAAATGCACTCTCAATAAAGAAGCTAGCAGGTTTATTTCTCTCTAATTACAAATTTTTAAAGGTTGACATTATTTTTTGTCATTGTCAAATTTTTTTTAAAACTACAGTAGTATGTTATAGGAAATGAGTCCTTTATGTCTCATCCTCCAGAGGTAATCACAGGTAATGATTCAGCGTCTATTCACACAGAGCTGTTTCCACACATATGGTCTGTGTGTGTAATTCTCATTTACCCAACTTTGATATAAATGGTATCCATGAGATCATATTCTAAATACCGAACTACAACTTTCCTTTTTTTTCCATTTAATGATCTTAAGTCAGTTCTTATAAACAGACAGGGTTGTCACTCATGCTTGCACATGTGGCCAACTGTATACCATCCAGGAGATCTGCTCCACTCTCTCACCATTCCACAGCATTCCACGGCATAGACAGACATTCCACAGTCGATTCGATCAAATCCCCACTTTGGGATGTGTCTCTATATCTGACTGCCTCAGTCATTACACACTACAATAGACAACACTTAACGCATTTATTTGTACCCTTATGGAAGCATTTCTGTTAGAGTCCTAAAAGGGATTCACTGGCCAAAGGATATGAACATTTATATGTAATAGCTATTTCTCAATTTCCCTATCAATTGATACCAAATATGAATTCAAGAGAATGCTTATTTCCCTGTCCCCTAGCCAATATTGACAATTATCTGTACTTTTAACACACTGAAGTCTGCAGCCAAAAAATTATATCTAATTTTTTTATTAACCCCCCCTTATATAACAACAAAAAAATTTACAGTATTCTCCATCAGCATGACCATAAATCCTTGCTGATAACCAAATTCTTGTTAATCCAATGGAGTATTACACTTACCACTGGTATTACACATGGTCACCTAGAAGAAATGGTGGGCACTGATGACGAGCTATGAGATCACTGCAAACATCGACAGAGATGCAACTCCAGGGAGCATCACCCATCTAGACTAAAATCTATGTGAATTTTGGACACAGCCTGCGCAACCCCACACAGTGACCCCCTGCTTCACTGAGAATCCAGGACAACATCCCCTTTAAATAATAGTCTTAATGCTCAAAATTAAAACTCCTTTTTCTCTTTGTTCTACATAGTGAACCCCCCACCATGGACCCAATGCATCAGGCCATGTTGCATGTGATGTCAACTCAGCCAAGAGTTGGGCAAATTAATCCTTGTAAGACACTATTCATTAGTATCTAAAAGATCTTTGTCCCATTTGTTCACCCAAAGGGCATAACATTAAAATGGCATGATCTCTCGTGACGTACAAAAGTAGTTATTAATTTGCACTCATTATCTAAAGATGTTTGCCAGTAGCCTTTGGATATGTCTCTGGTGTGCACAGATGGTACTTGACAGAGGAGATCCAGGGAGTTGTCAATGACTACAGGTGACACCGTTTAATCTGAACGACTCATCTACAGCTGGAGTTTACTCAGAGCTTCAGATGCAATTATTCAGCTGGCCAAACTGACAGGCTAGAAATGGAGCTTTTCAATTATCTATTTCAGTAAACATTGCCTCTTACCTCACCCTGGTATTTCTGAAACATTCCCGTTCAGGCCAGATCACGTCCAAGGTCTAGACAGGTAGAATAGTGTGGTGTCTTGCATAAGAGTGACTAACCGAAGAAATGACATATATTCATTTTCCTTATTTTGCTTTATTTTGCATTTCTGGTTGACATCTATAGTGCCACTGTTCTCTGGAACTTTCACTGGTGCTCTGTACCAGTCTGGATGACTTCCCTGTCTCATTACCACCCTGATTCACAAAGCAAAACCCATTTGCTTCCAGACCAGTCTCTATTTCTGACAGTTTTTGTATTCCGAACATTACTATTCTCTCTTTTTCTAAAATTTCCCTCTGTCATTTCTGCTTGGTGACAGAATATTTGGTATTGACCCGTAAAATAGTGCAGCAGGAACCCAATTTTTCAAGAACTGCCCCAAACAGATTGGATTGAATCTTGCAATTAGCCCCCAATTTGCATCTCGAGACAGGAAATTCATTGTTGCAGCCGTGACTTTAGTGGACTTGGTAGAATAAGCTATTGTTGAAGTAATTCCTGTAAAAGGTCATATATTTAAACCCTTCAATTTTTCTGACAACCTCTCAGAAATGAGTGATACAGTTGCTCCAGTGTCCAAAAAAGCAATAATGTCCATACCACTTTTCTTTATAGGCAGGGTGGAATATTATTACGCCATTCATCACAGAGTATTCTGGTTATAAAATATGTTTCTTGATATTTGAGAGACCTTTTTCTTTCACTGTCTCGGAAAAGCTGAAGGTCTCTCTCGCTGGGTGTCAGCCTCGTAGTTTTCTCATAATATGTTAACTTCTTCAGTGTCTCCTGAACAATGGTGACATTTAGCAACTTCCACTGAATTCCAACTCCTTTGGAGCAAAGAATGAGAAGGCTAGTCTGAGATTCCCACTTCTTTTCAATGCTGAGTCACTCTATGGTCCTACTAGAAGCAGGGGGTGGACTTAAGGGTCAAACACACAGGGCTTCTTGGGTCAGGAGTTAAAGGACACATGTAGAAGAGGCAGAAGATAACAGGGAGAGAGAAAGCCTGGTGAACTAGTCTATGAAAATCTCCCCCAAAAGCATTAAATTTCAACTTCACAAAACAGTGCTGTCCAAACCAAACAACTGTACAGCCAGACTCAGCCTTCAGCTGCCATTTTGAGGGAACGGATTAAGTGGCTTCTTGAAAGCTTTGTTTTTACAATGAACATGCCCCATGGATCCCACGTTCTTCAGTGTCTACATTTCTGTCTTCTTGCCAACTCTGACCCATTGGCACTGGTTTAACTCAAGTTATTGATACTCTCTGATTTATATCTCTGGTGTCCTGACAAGTTGGGGTTGGCCTAAGAGGGAGGCAGGCAGCTGGAATAGTCTTCTGTTCCTGCTTCTTCTTAGGTTACCCAGATCCAAACCAAGAATTTAGTCAAAATGTGTTTACGACCATGTTCCTTATTTTCATTCAACCTTCTGGCACAGAGTTCTCATACTTTCTCAGTGAATGTTGTTTGTGGAAATTGGGAGTCTACCCTTGCCAACCTTCTGATTTCAAATTCCCTCTATTTAGCGTTTTTTTTTTTTTTTTTTTTGGTACAGGCAGGAGAAAGTGAGGGAGGAAAGGAAATGGGAGGGGACAGGGTAGGAAGAGAGACAGGGAGAGCCCAAATCAAGCATATCATTTGATTACTGCGTCTATCCTAGCACTGTTGCTCCACAGTCTAATAAACTTTAGTGGCCTGGAGTTTCTGAGCTGAGCACTATGTTACTCTTACCATTATCTAGGGGAGGATTTGTCAGATTCATAAATTGTTCTATCACTGAACAGGGAAAGCAACAAGAAGAAAAAAGAAACTTCAGAGTTCCTTTGTCTCTTCTTTATGATTTTTATTATAAATCTCTTTCATATAGATGGAACAAAAGAAGGCTTAATAGCACTTAGTTTGAAACTATTCCCAGGTTTGATATATAAATACAGCACCTTCAGAGTCTCTTGACGGAATACCAAATACAGAGTCATCTTCCAGGGCCAAAAGATTAGAAAAGTCCCTCCAGGGAGCCCAGTGGCTTATTTCTAGCCCCCTGGGACTTGTGTCCTATGCTGAGTGGGGTTCCACTGAAGAGGCTATTTCCTATATGGAGGACAACGTTCTTAAACTATCGAGACAACGGAGTGGCGGCCATCTAGTTAACAGCATGAGTCTGTTTTGGCTTCCGCAACATCAAATTGACCAAATTTTCCAACACGTTGAATCATTCCTTAGGTAAAATAACAAGTTCTCTGAAATTATCACTTATGTAAAAACAAAACAGATCAAAATCCCTCACATGTTTAATTAACCAAAGTCTAAACTTTCCTATTATTAAGAGGCAAGCCTTTTTTTCCTTATTGCCAAAGTATATGTACTTTTCCAAACTTATGGGCTACATTTTAAATTATTAATGTTCAATGCATTCTAAGGTTGAATTTGAAATTTTTATCAATATTTTTTTTAAAAAATCACAAAAATGGAGGCATGAATAGAAAACAAATGGGACATGTTTGTTTCACAAATGGGTTGGTCTGGGTAACTCTACCACCCAGCAAATGGGTGGTAGAGTTCCACAGTAGAAGCAGCTTAGATATCTTAGATCTTTGCTTAAAGAACTACCTATACACAGACATTTACATCTGTCTCTGAGTAAGCAAGAAATAAATCTTACTATGTTATGTCATTGCAATTTCCAAGGTTTGTTTGTTTATGCAGCAGAACCTGACTAATACACTAAGTGATCTACCTGGTACTGTGAAAATGTATTTCTCAAGGCCAACCTCCATCAGAAAGATAGGTATAGTCATCGTAGGTATAGATGCCACACACATAACTTGATCTCTCCACTTAGGTGTCTAATAGGCATGTCAAATTTAACATTGCCAAAGAGAATCATGCCTCTCACCCAAACATATACACATACCCATGGTATTTTTCTCCTAGTTTTCCTGTCTTATTAAATGACATCAATACAATGCCCAGTTGCTTAGACTCCAAAACCAGTACAGTCACCCATGAGTTCTCAAAGAATAATCTGGAATCTAAGGTCTATATTCTAGCAAATAACTTCTCCATTTTGTTATCGTGAAGCTGAGTAAGACTTGTCAAATCCTCTTGAGGAGATTCCTACCCCTTATTTACAAATACATGTAACAAGAGCAAGAGATGATGGGTATAGTATTCTGTCAACTAAGTTGTAGGAACTACTTTGAATCATTGCTTTAGAATATCTTTGGGAAATTTTAGAATCTATCATTTTTAAATTTCACAGAGAATTTTCAACAAGGAAATGGAAAGAGATGAAAGACACACATTACAATAGGCAAACAATATTAATGAGATGGAGATATTGAGAGTTTTGTTATATAAGTCAAAAATACAAACTACAAAAAGCAAAAGCTGACTATATGTCATAAAAAAGCAAGACGGGTCTCTGGTTCTGTTCTCTGATTGCTTCCATCGATCGCAGACTTAGTTAAATCTTCCTAAAATTAACTTCATGTCATCCCTTTAAAAAAAATCTAAAATCGTTCCTCAATATCATATAAATAAAGTTTAGGTTTCCTGGTCTGGTACTCAAGAACTCTTTCCAGCTTCATTCATTCATTGACATTTACTAAATATTTCTGAAGACTTACACTCTGCTTCTTTTGTGTAAGTCCACCTTATCTTCCTCCTTTATGCTGCTGCTCATGCTGTTCCCTCTGCTCAGTGTGTTCTTCCAACATCTCTGCCTACGCATCCTCCAAAACCAGTCGCTCCTGCCCCAGGCTCACCCTGCAGCTACACTGCTGCATGGCTAGTCTTTCCAAAATACAAATCAGAGCATCTCTCTTTCCTCTTTAAGAGCCCTTAGGCCCATAGAATAAAATTCAAGCATCTCTCCCCAAATTCACCTTTCTAAACTAATCCCTACCCCCAATCTCCCAGCCTCACAAATAACACCCTCCTGCCATACTCCACCCTTTATGACTCTCCACATGAACTGGGTATTTTTACCTGTCCGTGCCCTTTGCCTAAAATATCCTTATTGCTTTGTCTGCCTGGTGAACTCTCCTTGCCCTTCAAGGCCCAACATAAGGATGATTCCTGCACCTCCTCTGTTTACATCGCTCCCTTCCCACCACCCCTTACCATACCACCTTGACTAGGTTGAAGTTGCTTCCCCTTCTCTGGAACCAAAACCTTGCAGACATAGCTCATCTGTAGTGCTTTCTCTTAATTTATTATAGCTATTTACTCTGCAACTCTTCCCTGATAAACAGGAAGCCTTTTGAAGGCAGAGTTCATGTCTTTTAATTTTTAAATAAGTAATCATGACATATTTAAAACACTCAAAAAGAGCTATAGAGTAACACAACAAAGACCAACCGATAACACAATGAAGCATTACCGGAAGAGTTGAAATGCACAGGGTAACCCTTCTCCATGCTGTACTCGTGTGACTATGGTAGGAGGAGTCCCAGGGAAGAAAGACAGGAGGATCGGAGGGCAGGACACCAATGCCACATGCACCAGAATGCATAACAAAATGCAGCATGCAGAGGATAATGCAAGAGCTGAGCTCAAAGAACACCACAACTTACATAAAACCAAAGGTAAGTAACCATCTCCCCTTGGCTTCCCCGAGCCATACCCACTAACCTTAGGGCAGTAAACAGGCTAGTGCCTGAGTGCCTTATGCATCCATCCATCCACTCACCCACCCACCCACCCATCCATCCATCCATCCATTTATTTATCCATCCAAAAATTAGCAATCTACAATCTCCTTTGGAGCATCAAGGGTTGTACCTTACCTCCGAGATAGAAGTGGAGAGGAAGGAACTCAATAGGGAGAAAGAAACCAAGGCTGACAGCTTCCCCTAGGTTTGGTAAGTTGCATCTGAAGAGCCTTTTTATAAAGGGAAGTCTGGATGGATCCTTTTGTACCACCACAGGAAGTAAAAACAGACCCCAGACCAAGCCCCTGTAATGAGTGGAAATTGACAGAGTTGTGAGAAGGGGGTCTGGAGGGTACAATCTGCAACAACACGCACAGCTTCACTCTACCAACTTTATTACGAATCAGGAGAAGAGAGGGGAAGATATTATTACTATTATCATGATAATCACCTTTGCGGATGACACTCAATTGGGAGGTGTTCCTAAGAGCAGCTGAAGAGTGGCACACAATACCACGCTACGTGTGGATCTCAGCAATAGATGTCAAAAATAACACAATGAGGCACCGGCTGGAAAAATGCAGATGATCTATCTGGGGATGAATAAACTTAAAGATGGAATTTAACGTGAAGGGGATTCCTGGATGGCTGTAATGGAGAAAGCAGCAAAACGGGGAGTTCGTAGTTAAGAGCAATCAGGAGCTAAGGCAAGCGCCGCAGCACCACAATTCTCCGAGCTAGTAAAATGTTCAGCCACGCACGCACGCAGGGCCATCCCAAACCACGGCTGACTGTCTGTCTCCGCGTGTCAGCAATGGGACCAGACATGGAACACTGCAGGCAATTAGGGGTAATGTGATGCCTCGATGGGAATTTAGAAAAGAAAAGAAAAACAAATCAAAGGGAGTGAAATATGAGGAAAGGCATAGGCGATAAAATGAACATAATTTGACTAAATAACAACCTAGGGGACTATGATAAGCATCTAGTGAGCATAAAAACCCAAAATGGGGCCTGGAGGTCTACTGGCCTGGGCGTTGTTCAGAGAAATATCTACGGCTGCATCCTTTAGAGAACACATCAGAAAGGCAGCATTTTGCATCCGTTGAATTGAAGCATGGAGCCTCTGTCATGGGGAATAAACAGACCTGGGTTCCCAGGAACTATGTATGTCTCGAAACCATATTTTGAAGTATGTGGATAGGCGACATCCGAGAAAACCAGGAGCTACTATAAGAAGGTCCCTGAATCCACAGGTACAAAGTCACTCATCTGTGCATTCAACAAATGTTTACTGAACAAGTACTGTGTGCCCATACTGTACTTGACACTGAATACAACGTGCTGAATGAATGAAACATAAATATATAGCTAGACACTAGATTAGAGAGCCATGGGTAGAAAGGGTACAGGGTAACAGAAAAGCATTGAAAAGTTTTAAAGAACAGTGCCTTAATCCATTTCAGTTTTTAAAAATACACATGTACACTCTCAGTCAATAGATAAGATTGTGTATCAGCTTTCAAAATGCCTGTGTTTGTACCTGCAAAGACTGCAAGCGAACGCCTAACCATGTACCTGGTTATGTGTATGTGTATACATATACACATATATGTAAATGTGCATGTATTTATGCATGCATGTATTTAAATATTTTTAAAATAATTTTCTTAATATAAATGTATATTTTTACAACCCCATTTTTCGCATGTAGAAAAATAGAAAGTTAGGGGACCTGAGAGAAAGAGGAAGTGTGAGCTGTCTTCTGAGGTCTCCGGCTTGAGGCTGCCACAACGTCAAGTCCAAATGTCCCCATCTGACTTTGGACGCTTCTTCTATGCAGCCTGCCCTGTGCCAGAGACACCTGTTACGACGTTCATCCAGTCACTGCCCCGACGATGTCCAGTGACTGGACATGAGGCAGGACTCATGTAAGGAAAGAATCCGCAGGCTGGTCTGATGAGCAAAGGTGAGCCAGACCAGTCGGGTCCCTCTCCTGGCAGTTTGAAACTGGGATTCCCAAACCCCTGACTAGGACATCTGCTTACTGTCCTGATCTTTGGGCTGGAACCCAACTCAAACCATCTGAAGAAATAAAGACACACGCAAACGTATCGGCTCATGTGATCTCAAAGCCCAGGGTTTCCTTCGGATGTGGCTGGGGTTTGGGGACCACAGAGTTACATAACCCAGCTACAAATGCTTCCATTCGAAAAAAACTTCTAGAGCTTGCTCTGCTATTTTAATGTTTGCAGCCTTTCCCTTCCAGGTGCATTGTAGCCTCAAATATGGTACCAATCCCAAACCATTTTTCATTCGAATGGCAAAGAGGAGTGAAGCAGCCAAGAGAATCCTGTGCTGAAACCAAGTTCTGCACTCTGAGTGGAGAGAGGTTTGCATGTTTTATGTCTCAGTGGCCACAGAGCACTGCTGTTAAGCAGATGCCTGTTGGGTACCCCGAGAATCATAGCACACACCTGCATCTCGGGCTTTTCACTGTTTGATGGCACATCTTGAGGCACCAGCTGCCTCACTGTCCCCTGGGCCCAGAATCTTCTTTGCAATAAGACAGAGGCATCTTAGTAAACAAGCAAATGTTTCCTAGATCTGACCTGTGGGCTCTCACAAGGATACTTTGTTTTTCAGGCTTTTACCTCTAATCCACCTTGGCTTTGTGAATCTGAATTGGGAAGCAGGCTTTTCCACCTATGCTCTGTTTCAGTTGAAGGAAGATGGAAACTTGACATAGAGGGAAAAAAAGTGAGGGGAGATTAGCAAGAGAGTTTCTGAACATGACACAAATAGACATAAGAAAAGGGTCGCTTGGGGTCCTTTCTGCTTGTAGCTCTGAGTTCCTGGGTAAATTTGACAGACTTCTCAGAACCTCCATTTCCCTCCCCGCCAACAAAAAAAATCCCAAGAGTTTCAACTAAATGATGATAATTTTTATAACTAGTAATAATTATTTCTAACTTGTATACACTTGAATGTGTACTATACGGATACTTTACACACACAATTTTGTTTGATCGTCAATATAACCTTTACAAACGAGATGCTTTCATCATTCCCGTTCTACAAACAAGGAAACTAAAATTCAGAGCGTTGCAGTGTGGAATGAGGAACTTATCCACAATTACACGGCTACTGAGTCATGCTTTAAATCCAGGCAACTTGTCTCTTGACTCAACTTGCTGAACCACTCATCCATTCTGGCTGATTCATCTCGAAGGTCCCTTTCCCCTCCAAGATTCTATGTTATTTTCCAACATTTCTCCCTTTCGCCAACCAAGATCCTGGGTCTGGCCTGTTTAAGTCGGACATAACGGCACATATCAATTTGAACAAAAGAAAAGGCAGCCAAAGAAAGAAGATAAAAAGAGTAGGAAAATTCCAGAGCTGGAACTCCCTAATGGTCTTAGAAAATCTATAATCTATTCTACTAATCCAGTTTTAATTATATCAATAAGTAGATGGGAACAGGGCTATTTTTCAAGACAGGGCATAATGTGTGAGTAATTCTTCATACGACTTCTTCCTTTTAAAAAAATCCTACAAGAACTTCTAGAACTTATTAGTATGAACAAATCAAACAATTCCTTTTTTTTTTTTTTTTTAAATAATGCAGTATCCTTTTAACAAGATTTAGAGGGATGTGCTATGACGTTTAAGAATCCTACAGGCACATCCTGGGAATTGTCCCAACGGCTCCCAGTCGGCCCAAGCCCCTGACTTCAGCCAAAGGCGAGGGACTGAGCCTCCCACGAAGAAAAGCAGGAATGGGGGGTCTCAGCTGCTTCTCAAAATGAGACACGGCACCCCCCACCCATGAGCCCGTCATGAGATTAATCCATAAATCAGAAGCAATTTTAATCTTTAAAAAGTAAAGCATGAAAAAACCTACTAGTAGCAGACAAGCTGCCTCCTCGTGAAATTACGGCGGAGCCCGTCACTGGGGAGGCTGTCGCCTCTCCCAGGCAGGGTGACAATGGCTGGGGCTCCTGATGGGTCCTGATAGCACACGCCAAGATGAACTTCTGACCACTTTCCACCGCTCAGAGAGGCTTGCTGGCAACTAAAATTAGATTGGCTTCTATTCCAAGCCCAGGGCTCCTCCATAGCTCCCTTTCTTTTATAAGCGTCTGTGATGGTGGCGTGTTTGATTTAAAGAAAATCAATGAAGAGTTACATGAGAAGGAAGAAAACAGAAGAGCAGGTATTCCCAGGTTAAGATAAAAGTCCAAATAAAGGGACCTGCACATGCTCTTGCTCTCTCTTTCTCTTTCCCTCAAAGCAAAGGGAATAAGGCACCTTTGAGGGTAAAGTGGAAACCGTTTTGTTGGAGGGGTAGCATTTTCTTCATCTTTCGAGTATAATCTGATAGGCCTAATCCGGTAAAAATTGCAGCGACTCTCAATGGAATGACTGACACGGGACAGAACAGATGGGGAAAAGAAATATATGTGATCGCAAAAGGTGGCTTTTGGTCCTTGCAGGGACTGAGATCATTCACGCCACGTGAACTCGCTTCCTTCTTCTTCCCCTTCCGGGCAATAATGCAGGGTGTGCAAGACAAGAAAAACGGACAAGCACCTTCATTCTCCTTTCTTTGCAACAGAGGGAAACCAAGCTGACCTCGGCCTCTGCGCAGGTGCGACCCGACCCCTTGGCTGCACAATTGGGTTAGCTGAATGGGAAAGGTTCGCACGCACAGACAGGATGACATTTCACTCTAAGCTTGGCCCCCCCAAAAGCCCGAGCCTTTCTGGCAGCCAACCACCCCCCTGCCCCCAACATCAGGAACCCACTTCTCTCCTGGAGCATTTTCACGAGTCTCCTCCAACTCCTATTGTGTGTGTTATTTACGATCTCGGTGCCTTTTCTTTTCAGGGTATTGGTCCGTAATAGTGCCTTCTACGTTATTTATGACGCAAGGAATAACTTAAACCACATTAGGAACCTCAACATTATGGGGACTTTAGAGAGCTACATTTTTTCTAGTTATGGTTAAACTACTGCAGTGATAAATCCAATTGTAAGAGTGCAAGAGGGAACGCACGGGACAGGTGTTCCCCATTAGTCACCGTAAGGCGAGGCAGGAGCCAACGCCGGCTTGCGATGCTTCCGTGTCTCTTCCCAAGAACAGCTGTGGGAATCGGAAATGGCCAGGGGCAGGGGGTCTCGGACAGCCAGTAATGAGGAAAGATGGGTACGGCTGGGACGGAAGGGGAGGGAAGGGTTGTCTGCAATGTGCAGGGGACAGAGAAACAAAGTGCAGAACTCTACTTCACACCCTCATGCCACGTGGATTCCACAGGGTCCCCAGAAGTGTCCACGGTGGGTCAGAAGGCGGTCCTTATGCCTAAGTGCCACCTCCCATCAGGGACATGCACCTACGCAGCTGCCATAGGGAGCCAGGCCAGAATAAAGACACTTACAATACCAGCCAGGGACGTCAGCACTGCGACAAGTTACTCTTTTCCTACCATTCGGTTTCTTTGTCCGTGAAAATCAGACAACTATTTCTCCTCCTCTCTCTCCATGAGAAAAGTAGGGTTTTTTAAAAAAAATTAAATACATATTTATTGAGCACCCATCAAGCCTGAGCATGGTATTAGGCGCTGAGATAAAATGGGAGAATGACACCAACAAGGTAGTCATCCGTTAGTGGTGGAAACAGATCCCCAAAGAGATCACTGCAATATGACATGGGGACTCTCATGACGGAGATATGTAAATGGCGCTATTATTAGGGAACTGAGCTGGAGGGTCCCCGCAGGATGCACCGGTGTGAAGGGGTTGAACCTAGATCACAATCCGTGTTGAACCTAGACCACAATCCAGGTGGCTTCACCAACTTCCACAGGCTTCCCTGTGACCAAGAAGCACAGGGACACCTTGATGCCATTCAGGATTTGCGACCCACTGGGACAGAAGTCAGGCTTAAATTTATCTTTATGCTCCATAAAACTTGGTTTAAGCAACTTCAGAGCAAAGAGATTATTATTTCAATAAAAATGCTTAAAGCTCCTTAAGTTTCAAATATCTCAGGTACAAACAACACACACGTTTAGAGAACAGACACTCTCAGGGTTGGCAGACATTGGGAAGATACTGGCCCTCCTTCCGAGAGTGGTGTCCTCTTCAAACTCCTGAACAATTCTCTTGAATGCCTCCAATAATGGGGAGCTCAGTGCTTCCCGAAGGGGTCATGTACTCAGCTAAAAATTCATATTAAACAGGAAGGGCAGATGGCTATCTCCAAAACTTGCCTTTAGGACTTACAGGGAAGGAGAGGGAAAAACTAAAGAGGTTAAAAAAGAGGAGGCAGAAAGATAAACTAGTTTAGGCAAGCTAAACTTCTCTTCCAAGACTCTCTACCTACTTCAGTCTTCTAAATTCCTTCCCCTGAGGAGTGATTTCTGAAATGGGATTCTTGACTCTCATGAACCCTTAAACTAGAGGATATTATACTTTCCTGCAATATGGGCTGAATTCTCTAGGTTATGTCCATCAGGTTTTGTGAAAGAAGGAAAAATACCAAAGTGAAGAAGAGACTACTTTGTAAATGCAAAATAATTGTGAGGGCTTTGATCACCAAGAACATAACTAATATTTGGGATTATCTCAGTATGATAGGAAAAAAAAGTGCAAAGTGGTATTCCTTCCCCTAAACATCTCCTCTCAAATTAAAACATTAAAATTAATATTTTAATATCTCTATTAAAATAATATGCCCCTTAATCTCTTTACCTTGCCTCAAGTTCTCACACATTTAATTCTTTAAAAATTAAGATTTTTACAAAAAGAAACTTTGAGTCTTCAATGTTCAGGACACAATGTTTTAAAATTTAATTTCTTAATGATAAAGAAAAGATCTCTCTTTGAAGTGGACTTTTCATATACTAACGGCCTTAGAGAAGGCTGATATCAAACCTTAAAAAACCTTTAAAAGTATGGGGAATTCACAAAATTAAAGTAAAAAAAAAGTATAACTCATGGGTTTGAGTGAGATGTGTAATTATAAATAAATTCTAATTAATCTCTTCCCACTGCTTGGTTACTATCCACATGAACTCATTTATCTGAACTCACAAATGACTCAGCCAAGCAGGAAGGAAATGCAACCTATTCTGAAAGATGCTTCTTTTCTTGTTCCTTTGATCACATTTGGTTGCTTAACATAATAGGGTGGGGTTAAAGGTGAGATGATCTGGGACCCTGGGCAGCCCAGGGCACTGAGGAGGTATGGGGGACACACCCTTAGGTGACTCCCAGTAAGCCACATTCTCATATAATCTCCTCACTCTGAATGGGTGTGAAACCTGTCACTCAATTCTTAGGAATAGAACATGGCAATGCAACGGTGAAGGGATTCTGCAGCTATAATTAAAATCTCTCAGCACTCGACTTCAAGTTAATCAAAAGAGAGATTATCGCGGGTGGGACTGGCCTAATCAGGGGAATCCTTTAAAAGCAGGCCTGGAGGTCAGAGACTGAGCAGCAAAGATTCCCTTTCTCCCTTTGCTGGCTTTGAAGGAGCAAGGTGCCATGAATCCCACAGCCAAAAGGAAATGAATTCTGCAAATAACCCAGGGGAGCTTGGAAGTGAATCCGGCCCTAGATGATCCTCCAAATGAGAATGCAGCCCAACCAACACCTTGATCTCAGCACCGTGAGACCCTGCACAGAAAACCCGGCTCAGCAGGGCCCAGCCTCCTGACCTACAGAAACTGTGAGATGATAAATGGGTGTTGTTTTAAGGCACTACATTTGTGGTGACTTGTTACACGGCGACAGAAAACTAATACACAAGCAGTGCCTGTGTGTCAGGGGACAGGGAGAGAGGTACAGAGCTCTCTGCAAGCAAATTTCTAATCCCCTGCTCACCCCCAAAGCTTTTGCTCTTTGACACTGCTTGCTGCCACCCCGCCTGCAACCTCAAATCAGGTTTCTGCCTGTGATTCAATCTCTGGCTCCCTATGAGAAATTCTTTTTTATATAAAATTAATATATAAATAAATTTGCTCTCGGAGTGATGCAGTGTGGAAGAGAACCTGCCAGGCTCTCTAACGTCCGTCACAAAGAAAGATTGCAGAGGGGAGGGGGAAGGCAGAGCTCTATCCTCCACGGGGAAGCATAGAATTCATAGTGATCTTATTGCAGATGTAAAATTAGGTCAGGGGCTCTATAAACTGATTAAAGCTAATGCTTCACGCTTCCAAGGAAAACAGCCGATACAAAATGGAGTGATCTCTGGCTGATGATGAGAAGGAAGGAGGGCTCTCCATGTGCCTAAGCAGTCTGGCCATGCAGGATGCTTGGCCCAAAGGCAGCCATAGGAAAGAGCAGCTGGGAAAATTTGTAAAAGTAAATTTTTACACTAGACAGTCTATGGAACACTGCCGCATACACACAAACCAGGGACTCAAGGATCCCAAAGGTCAGGAACTCTGAACCACCCTGCTTCTCCCCAAATTCCTCTCTGTCTGCAGCTCTGAGCCCTCTAGCCCCTGTGTGTCTTGGATTTTACAGGCAGCTGGACCCTAAACATTCTGTTTTGTGTCCCCTAGAAATCAATGCCTTGGCAACTCAGGATAATCTCAATGTTTGTATCAGGAAGCAAAACCTACATGGTTTGATCTCAATACTCTTCTTCAAGCTCCATTTTTCTCCAGGGTGTTACCCCAACTTCCTTTATTTCTTCCTCTTCCATCCCCCCTGAAATTTCTTCCTCTCCTTCCCTTCTTAAAGTTGCAAAAAGGCCACCTACATTTCCTTAAATACTAGATTTTCCCTCCTGCGCCCAGGACAACACTTTAAAACAAAACAAAACCTCATTCATATTCTTTGATTTGTCTTTTAGGCTCCCCAAGCAACCCAAGACCTAAAGGTTAAGAAGACAGATTCTCTATAGAAAAAGAGTAGTGGCCGCTTCTGCAATACTAACGTGTCAGGTTTGAATGGGAGACACTTTGAGCTTCTAAAACGTCTTTACCTTTTTAAGTGGGTATATGTAAGGAAATATCAGCATGGTCAAGGTCACATAATTCTGATCCTAAATACTGATGTAACTACCCATGGGAAGATTTACCCGATTTACCTACTTGACTTACACAAAATAGGATGGAAAGAACTGTGAGGCTGGGTGGAACTAAGAGTCACCTGTTGATGGCTCCTGGGCCACATGACTCCATTTAGATTTTAAATTAAACATCAAGGAAGGACACCAAGGACTTGAATCAGTTACATTTTCATTTCAGTAGTGACCAGAGTCATTCAGTTCATTTTTGGTTCCAGGCCAATTAATTACCAGTCCAAACTAACTTGGGAAAACACTGCCCAAATTCTTGGCTCCACACAGAAAATAGCAGGTCTAGTTTGAGTTCCATGCAAAATAATGGGTTTAGTTTTGGTACAAGTCACTGAGAAAGAAGTTCAATGCCAACTAAAGGGACTCTGTTTTCCTGGACAAAGACAAATAAATGCTCCAAAGTCTGGTTCATGTGTTTCAACCCCAACCCTTCGCCCCTCACTGGCTCTAGCCAGGAAGCTCACAAAACATTGGCTGCTGTGACTTAACCCCATAGATGGCTCTTAGAATAAAACCTAGGCTTACTCTTAGTTCATTTCAATATAGTTTAAGCTTTCAGGAATTGGGGAGACAAATAAAAATTAAAGCTCCTGACCTACCTAGTCCCTAGAGCAGAAATTTTTTCATTCAGATGCATCATATTTTTTTTTGAAAAAAAAAAATAATAAAGCTCTTCCAAAGCCACCATCCTAAGAAAATCTTTCATGGAAAAAGCATCCCCTTTCAATGTCACTTTAGTCCCCTTCAGTGACAACATGAATAAAATCCAGTTTTATAAAATTAGCGAAAATAAAACCATGCAGCAGCAACTTTTTGTCAGTTAACAAAACCCCTACCTGTCCTCAAAATCCTGTTGGCTCATTGTATCACAATTTGAAGAGACTTTTAACTTAAAATTTCTTTGTCCTTCTACTCAAATAAATGGCTCATCTATCATACCAGGGTGACTGCCTATGCCTCTATCATGGGCCTTCCAGGACTTGCTCGATCTTTTTGGGTATCATCAAACCCTCTGCCTCCATCCTGGAATAAAGAGCATTCTCTTAACATCTGGACCACACTCCTGCTTAATGTCACCAATAGATCCTACCCTGGGAATAAAGTAGGAAGTTAGATGCTGACGAAATCCAAGAAGAGCTTTAGCATGAGACAAACTGGAGGCTTGGAGAGATGTGTTTGGTGGAGAAGAGTGGAGAAGATGGATTTAGCTCGGGCTGCATAAAAGTGTGTGGAAACATCATGGTCATTCAGACTGTCCAGACCATGTATCGATCAAGAGAGGACTGCAGACCAGAAGTGGCATGGATTCCCAGGAGCTGCTTCTACTTGTCACACCCAAGTTGGCTGGCACCAAAGGGAGCTAGCTCATGGGAAATGGTCTGATATGAGAGAACTGACCTAATTCCAAGCCATTCATAATCATCAGCTCAGAGAAGGTTCATGGTGTTAAGTACATCATTCTTCTTGTCAATAATAATAATAATGCTTTGTCAAGAATCAAGAATACATTCATGCTTAGCAGAAGGATCTTTTTAAAAGATAAAATTATTTGGACTTTAAGAAAAGTAATAAGGACAGATGGAAGCTACCAGAAGCATCGTGTTGTAGAGTATGGAGCACTAGATGAGAATGACCCAATTTGGAGCTTATTCCTACTTCTTAATTTCTTTATTTTTTGAGCTAAGAAAGAATAAACACTTAAGAGGAACTCTTACACCAACTTTCCCAAAATGGAAAAAGAGAGACATAATAGATGGTGGGGTAGGTTTTTTTCCTTAGAATGTTTTCCAGAGCAATTAAGAAAAATATGTTATTAACACATATTTCCAAGGCGACCACCACCAGATTCCCTGTGGATCGTCCTAAATACTTTTTCTTCTCTTTCAGATTCACTAGAAGACACTGGGTCTCAGTACTAGTTTTGTCACTGAAGAGATGTGTGGTCCTGGATGAGTGAGAACCTCTGCAAGACCCATACTCTTGTATAATCGGTTCATAAGAGCACCTGCAAGGAGCCACTGCCACCCATAGATGTGAAGGGGCCTGCAAGAGTAAGTCCTGTAACCTTTGAAGAGTAGCCATATGCGACGTGTACCAGAAAGGACCCGGGGCCTTCTGTCAAAGGGATGCAACCAACCCTTGACCTTGGACTGTAGAATCAATACCCCAACCCAAGTACACCCCCTGCCACTCTCTAATCCCTTGATGAGTCTCCTTCCTATTTGTTGAATCCGCTGGACACCAGAAAGCCAGGCATCCATTGGCCTGGTCCATTCTAGTTGGCCCACTGGGGCACAAAGCAGAAGGAGGAAGGGAGGGAAACAGACATGAAGGCACACATGGAAAATACTCAGCACAAAACCTCAAAAATGTGACTTTTCTATTATCACTTGGTATTTGCTGAACCCAAGCCCTTTGACAATTCTTCAACAGATCATCCTTCAAATCCAAGCCATCCCTACAATCCTTCCTTCCATGTCCAGCTCTTCCCTTTTCATAGGAAAAGACAGAAATTAAGTGTCACCTTGATCCTCTGAGATCAACATTCAAACCCATCTTTCTAAAGTTTGCCCATAACCTTGCGCTTGTCTGTATTAATACATGCCTGTTGTTTGTCTTTATTTCTATTTATGCTATGTAAATGTTACAGAATCATCAAACTTTAGAAAGGGAATGAAGATAACAGATTAAATTAGGGATCCCAGCTACCCTTTCATTCCACAGATATTTATGGAGCCTGGATTTTATCATCCACGCCAACGCTAAGTGATTGGTAGTGGCTATCGAGAGCATTGTGTTGAGACAAATTGAAAGCCCCTAATTCATAGGAAATGAGTCTCTTGCAGCTGAAGGAAGGGGAGAGTGACCTCACACACCAGAAATGACTTTTTATTTTGCCAAACACAAACACAGGATATCTAGTGAAATTTGAAGGTTAGATAAACAATAAATAATTTTTAGTACAAATAGGCCCTATGCCACATTTGGGGCAGTGTACTACAAAAAAAAAAAAGGATTCATTGTTTATATGAAATTCACATTCAACTGGCTATCCTGTATTTTTATTTGCTAACTCTGGCACGTGTGACCTTGAACCTGGATGGGATTCTGGGCTAACCTTTCCACTTGGGAGATTGGAAATCTAAGGCCCACAGACAGCAAGAAACTTTCCAGTGTTACACAGCCAGTTAAATCAATGGGGGCTAGAAGCAGAGTTTCCACCATTGCAGGCTGTGCCCGTCTTAGATCATAAACTTTGTGAGGATTTAAGTAAATCTGTAAGCCACCGAGAAAACCCTTGCAAAGCTGCTAAGGCCCCTAATGAGCTCTTTTAGATTGATTGAAAATATGACCTGGAAAATGTCATAATGACATTTCATAATAGTGTTGTGTTAGTTTGTAATGTACAGTATATTACACAAATTCATCAAATGCTTACAGAATTAATAGCATCATGCTACCATTCTTATTCAAATTTTAATGGGCATGAGCATCTATATTTATACTCAGGAGTTCCAGATTAGGCAGTTATTTGGGTTTCTATAAATACAGAAAATCAGTGACCTATTATAGCTAAAAAGTGACTTAAAATGTAAAAATAAGAATTTCTACCTTTTCAACCATGGAAATGGCTTCTTTACTGATGCTAGAATATATTTAAAATGACAAATATTTTAGCTGGAGATTTGCTGATCTATCAACAAACCAGTTGTCCTTCTAACACACCCAGGGCTCAGGACACAGAAGAATGCTGGGGTTACTGCCATGACCCTGACCCTCTGAATAACTCCTTCTTGAACCATTTCAGGGCTCCAGTGGTCAACAGAACTCTCTCCCCAGTGCACAGCCACAGCTCCAAAGAAAAAAATGGCTTAGGTATATGAATAAAGAAAATAGTTATATCATATTGTTCACAAGAATGATGCATTCTCATGTTATGACTTACTACCATATGCTATAGCAGAATGTTGCCCCCCTCAAAGATGTCCCTAGTTCCTAAAACCTATGAATGTGTCATATTATATAGCAAAGAAGAATTAAGGCTATAGAAGGAATTAAGTTTGCTAATCGTATAACCTGATGATAGGGAGACTATTCTGGACTATTGGAATGGGTGCAATGTAATTGCAAGTGTCAGTGATGTGGAAGAGAGTGGCTGAAGGAACAGGGTGACAGTGACGTGATGGGAGAAACACTCTACCAGCCATTGCTGGCTTTGAAGGTGGGAGGGGAGCCATGGAATGGGGGTCACCAGAAGCTGGCAAGGGAATGCATTCTCCCCTAGAGCCTGCAGAAAGCAATCATTTTAGCCCAGAGAGGCCCATTTTGGACTTCTGAACCCCAGCACTATAAATAATAAGTTTGTGTTACTTCAAGTCACTATGCATGGAGTAAGTTATGACAGCTACCCTAGAAAATTAATATACTACCTTTCTAGAATGATCAACAATTATGTATTCATACCAGCATCAAACAAAATGTCTAGATAATAATGTCACTCTCAAACATGAGAGTTATAAAAAAAAGTAAGATATTGAGAGGACCAAGCACAATAAAAAAGGATATAATACAATGCTGCTATCTGGAATCAGTGCAGTCAGAAAAGATGATGAGAACATGCGGTTAAGAAACACACAGCCGGCCGGGCGCGGTGGCTCATGCCTGTAATCCTAGCTCTCTGGGAGGCCGAGGTGGGCGGATCGTTTGAGCTCAGGAATTCGAGACCAGCCTGAGCAAGAGGGAGACCCCATCTCTACTATAAATAGAAAGAAATTAATTGGCCAACTAATATATATAGAAAAAATTAGCCAGGCATGGTGGCTCATGCCTGTAGTCCCAGCTACTTGGGAGGCTGAGGCAGCAGGATTGCTTGAGCCCAGGAGTTTGAGGTTGCTGTGAGCTAGGCTGACGCCACGGCACTCACTCTAGCCTGGGCAATAAAGTGAGACTCTGTCTCAAAAAA
>VSMD01033609.1:0-50023 GCA_008750895.1 Mirza zaza
AAAAAAAAACCAATAAGGATACATATTATTTTAATGCAATAATTTTAAAATATATTTTATCGTATTTAAGATATACAACATGATATTTGGATATACAGATGGCCCTCACCTTATAATGGATCGACTTGTGATTTCTCAGCTTTATGATGATCCAAAAGTAATACAAATCAAGCCCAAACTGTACTTTGATAACTGTTCTCTTTTCCACCTTCAGTAAAGCATTCAGTAAATTCCATGAGGTATTCAACACTTTATTACAAAATAGGCTCTGTGTTAGATGATTTGGCCCAACTTGTAGGCGAATAAGGTAGGCTACGATAAGCTATGACATTCGTAGGTCAGACTGATGCAATCATTTTCAAAAATCAAGTCATCCAACTCTGGCCGTTGTGTCAGCTACCTACTTTTGTAAATAAAGTTTTATTGGAAGCCCGGGGCCAGGATTAGGGAAAGACAAGTGAGGCAGGATGGTCAGAGCATGTCTTGATTTCAAATTGCGTTCATCATGGATTCTGATGTTCTAAAATATTAGTGCATTAAAGCACTACTTATCTTGACTACTGAGCACTGTGACCCTCCCCTCAATCTTGCACCCCAAGTGACTACCTCACACTCTTCACCCGAGTCTGACCCTATGGAACCCACATCCCAATTTTTCCGTAGGTTTCCTATAACTTGAGATTACTGAGCTCTTACTATTTTCAAGCACTGCTTTAAGGACTTTGTTAATATTTACATTCACTCATTGAATTCTCCACTTTGTGTGTAACTTGAGGCACAGAGAAGTGCAGTAACCTGCTCCAGGTCACACAGCACACACACGGCAAACGAGCAGGGATTCCAGCTTAGGCAGGCTGGCTCTGCAGCTCGGCCCGGACACGGACTCCAATCTTCCTCCCTAATTTTTTTTTTTTTGTCCCTCCTCTTCCCTTTCTAAATTTATTCTGCCCACTTTCTCAGCACATAGTGATTTCTTAATCTAATTTCCCCAGCCTTTATGCCGGTAAGTTATTTCTACTGTCAGACACAGATGGCTTTATAAGGAGACCAGCGAGCTAAGTGCACCGGCTGAGCATGCACTAAAACTTGTATCTCTAACCAGCTAGATTGGTTTACGTGGCGAGATAAATATTGCACTAAGAGCAACTCCCAGCACACCTCGGGGAGAGAGTTGTCCCCCCGTTCCCCCCCACTCCGGCTGGTTGGTGAGACACACAGCAACTCCCTTCCTGGGACACTCCAAAGCCAAGGGCACGAGGCAGTGACTTCTCTGCCTTGTCTGCCTCCTGATAACCTTGTTTGGGCCCGCAGGCACCGACGGCCGGGGACTGGCTGCCCAGGGTCCCCCAGGTGTCTTCTGTCTCCTCGAGTGGCTGCCGCAGACACTATCTCTGCCTCCGATCCCCGTTCCTTTTCCGGACAAGGATGGTTGGAGGCGACAGGCTTAGCGTGACGATTGCAAGTGGCGCCTTAGGAACGATTATGGCAAACCATCATCATCATCCTCACCACCAGCACTGGAGGGGGCTCAGGATGTAACAAAGCGGGCTCTCCGCTTCTCCGAGCGCAGTGCTCTATCTGTGCCATGTCACTTAACCATCTTCCAGGACAGGGTTTCCTCAAAGCGCAGTGCACAGACGAGCTGCCCCAGGACCTCCGGGAAAGCAGGGCAACAAGACAGCACAGTCACGCAGCTCTGTGAGCGTGGAGTCTTGGGCATCTGCATCTGGAACAAGTCCCCCAGGTTTCTTGTCTGCATCTACATTGAACACGCATGTGCCACGCCTAGCTTATAAACGTGCAAACAGGAACCTCGCAGAGGTTAAGTCATTTTGTCCAGTGTCACATTTAGACGTGGGCAGGGTCTACCGAGCCCAGGTCTGTCTGACCCCCCAGCTCAAGCTCTTTGACCTCGTGCTACACTGCATCGTGGGGTTTTATTCCTGCTCCGCCTGTCCCTTGTCAGATTCAGTTCCCCCGTCTAGAAATGTTGTCACTTTTGAAGGAACTGCCCCAAATGAATCCTAGTTCCAGTGAGTGACTGCTTTTAGTTTTCCTGAAAAGAAGAGCATAGGACAAGGGCTTGGGGACAGGTGGCGCATTTTGGGAAGCAGTCCAGGAAAACAGGAGTGAGGGGGCAGAGAAAGGGAGACAGGGGTTAAGAAAAGGCCAGCATCAAGGTCTGCTGTCATGGCTGCCCCTGTGAGTGGCAGGCACCATTCCCCTGGGACCTCCTGGGCAGATGGAACGCCTCCCGGAGTTGCCCAGAGAAACGGGAGGATGGTGACAGGGATATCTGGTTGAAGGCCGGCTGCAGGGACATTAACACACACACTTAACCTACTTCTGGGCGGTGCGTGTGCCAGCTGAGGGACCTCCCGTGGCAGTGCCCGGGGACAGAACTCAGAAAGATGGGTACACTTCAGCTGGGACGTGGGTGGCTCAAGGTACTTCTGAATTCGCACAGAACAGCCTGTTTGGCTCTGGCTGAAGCCAGAGACAGGCTAAGCGGATACAATTCGGGTACCAGCGTTGCCTGCTACCCGGAGAGATCGAATCCCCTGCTGTGCCCATTGATCAAGAGCAAACACAGATAGGTGACACAGCACGCTGAATAGTCTCCGAATCGTGTGCTAGAACATTTCTTGGCAGACTGATCCTTTAACAACTAGAAGCCACATAAAGATGAAGTTTTGTGACATTCGTCTTTGGAAGGCGACAAGTCAGCTCTCCTTCTGGATGAAAATCAAGAGGGGCGCTTCTCAGATTAAAAACCAAAGAGCACCCATTGGAGGAAATCGCCTGTTCTCTCGCCCTGCGCTTGCATTCTCTGTCCCTGCTCCGGGACAGTGGCTCAGTGGAGCAAGGTGTGCACTGCTTGTCGCTTCAGGTGGGCCTGGTGCTCGCTCCACCGCTGGCCAGCTCCGTATCTCTGGGCAGCTGACTGTCCCCTTCTAGGGGTGGTGCTGGGACTAAGCGATGGCATTTATGGCACGCCGTCCACCTGTGCCTTGCTGGTACCCGAGCATCTGAACGCGGCTGGCAGAAACGAAGTCACAACCGTGCCTGCCGATTGGTCTCATTTGAAATTCACACGTGCAAACCTCATGCAGACACTAAGCACTTCCAGGCAGACTGTACTTTGCTGGTATGTTTACTTCCCCAATTTCTAGATTTTTTTTTTTTTTTTTGAGACAGAATCTCACTCTGTTGCCCAGGCTAGAGTGCCGTGGTGTCAGCCTAACTCACAGCAACCTCAAACTCCTGGGCTCAAGCAATCCTCCTCCCTCAGCCTCCCAAGTAGCTGGGACTACAGGCATGTGCCACTATGCCTGGATAATTTTTTCTATGTATTTTTAGTTGTCCAGCTAATTTCTTTCTATTTTTTTAGTAGAGACACAGGGTCTCACTCTTGCTCAGGCTGGTCTCGAACTCCTGAACTCAAACAATCCACCCGCCTCGGCCTCCCAGAGTGCTAGGATTATAGGCCTAAGCCACCGTGCCCGACCTTTAGATATTTTTAAATACCTTCCTCTCCTTCCTCGAACCCCGACACCTTCTCCTTTCCATCCCCCTTCCGAGCCTACACCTTTGCCTGATGCTTCTGGAAGAAAATGAAAGCAGTAAGGTGCTCCACTGCCATGGCCACCAGCTCACCTGCGTGAAGACCCTCCATCTCTGCCCCCAGTTTGCTGTAATCTCCTTTAAATTCCTTAAATTTGTTCTCTGGACCCTTCCCTAGGACTTAGACCCACTCTCTCCTGTGTCACCCCTTCTAATGGGTCATTCCTCAGAGCACACAAACTTGCACGTGCATCTCCTATCTTAAACAAAACCAACCCCCCGGTTAATCCTACTTTCTTCTTCACTGATGCCAGCTGGCATCTGTCCCCCGACAGGTGAAATCGCTCCTCTGTGTCACGAGGGACCCTCGGGCTACTGCCCAGGCCAGAGGATACATCTCTTGGCCTCATGTTGGTCAATTTCTCAGCAGCTTTCGGTATATCTGATCATTGTCTCCTCAAAACACGCTCTTGCCTTCCAGCTCACCATGGTACCCCATCCCCCTCCTGCCCGATGGTTCTTATTCAGTCTTCTAACACGATTTGCCACCCCCACTCCAGATCTGGCTGTCCACACCACCCATGGTGCGGTGGTAAAGAAAACCAGCCATGGCGTCTTCCTCGTTAATTTCATCTAGGTCCATGGCTTCAAATACCACTTACATGTCACCTGGATCCCAAAGTTTTCCCTGCACTTTGTCCTCTACACACCTACTCAATACCCCTAAACTTGGGTATCTAAGTGACTTCTCAAGCCAACATACCCTGGGGGTCGCACAGTGATTATGTGAACATGTTCACTCAGTAAAAACTCAACACTGATGATGATTATGCTTTTCTGTAGGTCATTGATACTTTGAATAAAAAGCTTATTTTTTTTATTTTAGTGTATTATGGGGGTACAAGTGTTAAGGTTACATATTTTGCCCATGCCCCCTCCCCCCTCAAGTAAGAGCTTCAAGTGTGACCATCCCCCAAACGTTGCACATCTTACTCGTTGTGGTTGTATATACCCATCCCCTCCTCCCCCCTCCTGCCTTCCTGACACCCGATAAACGTTACTCCTATATGTCCACTTAGGTGTTGATCTGTTAATACCAATTTGCTGGTGAGTATGTGTAGTGAAAAGGCTTACTTTTGAAAATTAATATTCTAGAACATTCTGCCAATTGTTCTTCCTGTAAACTTGTTCCTCCAGACTCCCACGAAGAAACCCCAAATCTTGACGTTATCCTTGATCCTTCGCTTTCCAACATCCAATCCAACCGTAGGTCCTCCTGCCTTCTCTACTGCCGGTCAAAATCCCACCTCGGCCCCCTCTTTGCCATAGGGTTGGGACACTAGCGTCTTTCTCTGAGTTCCTGGAACAGTTTCCTACTGGCTCTGTGGGTTCCATTCTAGCCTCCTGTGATGGACTGAATTGTGTCTCCCCAAAGTTCATAGGCTGAAGCCTTCACCTCAATGTGATTCTATTGGAAGATGAGGCTTTTAAAGAGGTAATTAAGGTGAAATGAGGTCACGAGGGTAGGGCTCTAAATCCAACAGGACTGGTGTCCTTGTATGAAGAGCACAGAGGAGAGAAGCGTACAAAGAGAAGGTGGTGGCCACCTGCAAGCCACCCAACACACCTTGATCTTGCCCTTCCAGCCTCCAGAACTATGAGAAAAACATCTATTGCTTAAGCCACGTAGCTGTGGCGTTCTGTTGTGGCATCTTGAGCAAACTAATACCCCTTCTATCATGCATTCTACTCAGAGCATCCAGAGCAGACCTAAAAAGTTGCAATTAAGTCATGCTACTTCCCCTAATTTCCCCTCAGCCCAGGCAACAGAGTGAGACTGGACAATTGCTAGAAACAGTCAAAAAAAGTCTCTGGAAGTATAACAACAACAACAACAAAAAAAACAGATAAAATATATGGGAAACATAAGAGAATAAATAAAATTGGAGGCTCAGTCCAGAGAGTCCAAAATGGGAGGTTTAGTAGGAGTAAAGAAAGAAAAGAATGAAAAGGAAACCAGCAAGGATAGAAAACAATAAATTATCCCAGAGCCGCAGAATATGAATCTCCAAAATAAAACAGCCCTCTGGATACACAGCAAAAGGGATTTGAAAGTCGAGTGTAAGGTGTATCAGCAGGGCATTTCAGAACACTAGGAATAAGGACCTCTCTAAGAGACAAATATACACCACATGTTACCCACAAAATATCAGGGGTTAGCATTAGGCTTCTCAACAGCAAACCTGAAAACCAGAGGGCAATAGAACAAAGCTTGAATATTCTGGGAAAATAATAACTTCCAACCCAGAATTAGACACCCCAAATACATTATTAAGCAAATGCAATAATAAAATGTCTGTGCATTTTCAGACATGTAAAGTCTTCACATCTTATGTTTCCCATGGATCCTTTCTCAGCAAGCTACTGGACAATTAGCACTAACATAAGGAAACCAAGAATAATTCCTGAGTGATCTAGGAGAGAAAATGTCAATCACAAGAAGGAAAATGAAACTCTCCATTTGATGGGGAAAGGAAATCTCTGAAAGATAACTGTGCAGCTGACCTTTAGGATGACCGGCACAGGTTGGGACAGAAGGCAGGCCTCTCTAGAAATAAACTGATCTTTTACCTGGTGTGCTGGCCTATGTTGAGAAGAGTCTTATAATTTTATCAGAGTGTTTGAGAAAAAATTAATGACATGGACATAGAAAAGTAAGCAAATTAAGGTGGGAGCAGTGGCTCATGCCTATAAGGAAGATCTCTTGAGGCCAGGAGTTTGAGACCAGACTGGGCAATATAGTGAGACCCTATCTCTACAAAAAGTTTAAAAATTAGCTGGGCTTGGTGGCATAGCTACTTGGGAGGCTGGGGCAGAAAGATCGCTTGAGCCCAGGAGTTTGAAGTTGCAATGAGCTATGATGACACCATGGCACTCTAACCTGGGTGACAGAGTGAGACCCTGTCTCAAAAAAAAAAAAAGAGAGAGAGAGAGAAAGGAAAATATTAAGCAAATTAAAATAAATAATCAAAGCAATTATTAACTCCAGGAAAAACAAAAGATGATGTAGGATGAGAGAAGTTACCTCTAGGGCATTCCATGGCTCAGCAGTGAACAAAATTTATGGAATAAAATGAACACAGAAGAGTAATTTGACCCCAAATTATGATATAACAATAATGGAAGACTGTGGAAAAGGGAAGCTTACATGTAGGCTTGTGTGGGGGGGAAGGTATATAAGAAAGCAAATATATGATCTTCCATTTTAGCCTAAAATCAATAAGTTAAGAAATAGCAATGTAAGTACTTTTTAAATATATAGCAGGAAATGTCACATACAAAACAGCAAAAAGCAATGAAAGTGGTTTGCCTCTAGAAAGGTAGACCTGAGAATGGGAAAGTGACTTTTGGCATACATTTATTACTTTATAGTAAGGTTAAAAATTAAATTAAAAATAGAGCAAGACAAAACACAAAGGAGTCACCTAACAAGTAAGCGTGTATCACAGAAAGATAGAAATCTGGCCGTACCATGCAAAGGCCTCACTCTGAAGAGGCCAAGCATGAATAATTACAAGTAGATCACACGAGGTTCAAGAACACGAAGCTGAAAACATCCTCACTTCTCATGTTTGCCTCTCGCCACACAGTAACAGTAAAAACCAGCGGCTAACATTGATTGAGGGCTTACTGTGGACAGAGACTAGACTAATACTAGAGAATCCCACCCACAACCCTGAGTTAGAACAAGATTCTATCATTTTCCCATTTTCAGATGAATAAACTAAGGCCCAGAAAGAATAAATAACTGATCCAGTATCAGTGCAATTGTTTCTTGTCCCCGAATAACAAAGGAATGGGAGAAAGAAGCTATTTGTACCTGGTGTTCTGCCTTTCCCAAAAATACACGGCCAAAGACACACAGTTGGAAAAGTGGGTGACAGACCCAGCTGACTTAGTCTGGAGAAACTGAGGTCACTGTGGACCAAGGGCGGGAGGACACCCTACAGAAACAAAAAGCCAAGGCTGCCAAAAGCCAGGCACAAATCTGTCCAATCAGTAAGGGGGGAAATTGCCAAGCTTGAAGCATTTCTAAATCACCCCCAAACTAATCAGCCATTTAAGGACAATCCCATAAAAAAAAAAAAAAAAAAAAAAACGAAAGGGACCACAGCAGGCTGCTCTTGAGAGATAAATGGCTTTGCAGCCTCATCTGGGGTATGCAAATTTGAGGCTATCAGCAAGCATTTTCTGAGTGATAACTTGGTTTATTTTCAAGGGCAGCTCATCCGGAAGTGGAGCTGAAAATCTGGGGAGAAATCTCAGGCTTCGAGGTGAGCTAGGAGTCAGAACAGTTCTAAGGTCGCTTCTCTAAGAAACCCCCATGCCGTGGGCACAAAAGGGAATCAGATAGCCCAGCTTTGGGTCAGACCCTATAATGCAGTTGGTGAGACCAGGTGATTATAGAAGTCATGACTGGGACAAGTTCTTTCTTCCATCTCAGTATCACTGAGATTTTTCTTTCTCTTGCCTCTCTCACTCTCGCCACCATCCTAATGCCAAGCAGTTTGAACACTTTAGAACTGGCTAGAAATTGTCAATATTACTGACTTTCTTCCTTTTCCAAATGGGAAACAGAGACCCAGGGTAGTGGGTTGAATGGTGGGTCCCCAAAAGACGCCCATTTGCTAAGCCCCAGAACCCATGAATGGGATCTTGTTGGAAAAAGAGTCTTCACAGATATTATTAAGGACCTAGAGATGGGATTGTTATAGGTTACCCAGGGCGGCTCTAAATATAGTAAGTGTCCTTGTGAGAGAGAGAAGAAGAAGAAGGAGAGGAAGAAGAAGTAGGAGAAGCCACGTGAAGATCGAGGCAGAGGTTGCAGTGATGTGACCACAAGCCAAGGACCCGATGGAGCCACCAAAACCTGGAAGGAGCCAGGACAGATTCTCCCCAAGCAAGAGCCTTTGCAGAGAGCGTGTGGCCCTGCCCATGCCTTGCTTGTTGGACTTCTTGCCTTCAGAACCGTGAGAGAATGTGCATCTGTTGTTTTACGCCACCAAGTCTGTGCTAAGAGTTTTAGAGCTCAGAACGACTTGTCTAGTTCCCTAGTTTTAGAAGTGAGGATAACGGAGAACAGAGAGCAGCATGCCTTTCCAAAAGTGGCACAGCTTCTGGAAAATGGACCTGTTCGACTTTGAGTGAGCTACTGAACCTACCCACCTCAGTGTTCTCACCCAGAAAATCAGGAGGACAACACCACCCGCCGGATAAGGCTGTCATGACGAGCAAATGGAAGGAGGAAAGTGTAAAGCTATTACTCTGCCTGGCCCAGAGCAGCCCAGGGTGACGGCATTACCTGAGTCTCCATCCTCTCAATCTTGGTTTACTGAACAAGCCGCTTCTTATTCCACCAATCCACCCCACAATCCACTTTGGGACGCCTTCCTTAAACACCACTCCTGACCCCAGACAATCTACTGATCATGGTCCCTCCTGCCTGCCAGACCTATTGACCCGGTGGACACAGCCCTGACATCAGCCATGTGCTGGCACCGAGGTTTCAGGGGTAAGAAGACCACACCATGTCACCTCCCTCACCAGCTGTGCCCATCCAGGGACTAGCCGGTGTCACAGGTGGGACAAGTGGTGTCCAAACAGGAAGGAGACCAAGGAGGTGCTGAGGCCCGGGAGCTTGGCTCTGTTTAGCTCCCAAAGGACACGGAGAGATGTCATGGCTTTTAGGCCAAGGGTGTTCAACAACAGTGGGCAGGGTCCTCCCCCTGGGGACATTTGGCAACGTCTGAGGAGACATTTTGGTGTCACATGGGCAGGGGTTGGGGCATAAACAGGAGGTGTTATTAGCATCTAACAGGTAGAAGCCAAAGATGTCACAATATCCCACGTCACGAAGAATAGCCAGCCAACAACAAAAAAAATAATCCTGCCCTAAATGTCAACTGTCCCAAGGCTGAGAACCCCCACTATAGGCCCGATAGAATCCCCTGCTTCAACACAAGGCGTAGTGGGACAGTAGACCAGCAAACTGTGGTGACAGAGCCATGGGGATGTGTCCCATAAATGACCAGAACTCTGGGCCATGCTGTTTCTCAGCAGATGACTCGCTCCTGGGGGGAAACTGGCAGCTGACGGATTGTACCTGTGGGGCAGATTGTGAGACGGGGCTTGGCTCGATCCCACGGGCACATGTGGCGACCAGATGAGGGCAAAGGACCATCTTGGTAATAAGGGCCCCCACCCACCCCAGTCTCACCAGCTGGCTCCTCCAGACCCGCTCCAATCGGGCTTGAGGAATAATAATTGGATTGCGGGGATCAAATCTGGAAAGCGCTAATCAACATTTAGAGGGGGGTATGTTGTCTGGCATCAACCACTTCCCCGTGTTTTGTGAAATGAGATTATTCTGTAATCTTGTGGAAACAGATCGCTCCTCTCCATCCGATTTCCCTTGCAGGACAAGGTAGGCTGGCGTGAAGTCACTAGTCCCCACCCTGCGGAACCTGGTCCCTCTGTGTGGCCCATCACATAAGACTGAATTCAAAAGTAGAGAGAAAGCTGCTTCCCTTTTTGATTCTCTTTCAATCCTTCTTGAGAAAAAGCCTCAGACAGGACCTTAAAACTTTGGTAATAATTTGTTATTTTTTCCTAACTAATAGAAACCAGACCTGGGGCTCAGAGCCCTCAGACAACAGTATTTAGCTAGATCTCAATGTCAATATTTGGGTTTTTTTCATAGCTTTTTAAAATTGTTATTGGTATTACTTCTATGAATGGCCATGTAGGAATTATTCCAAGAATATGAAGGTGATTCAATATCAAGAAATCATTAAGTAAAAAGAGAATATCAGATGATTATCTCAATAACATATCTATTGGACATTGATAAATATAACAAGTATTCCTAATAAAAACACTAACTAAAAGAACCTACAAGAAACTGCACATATAAAATTTAAAATTTTTTTAGCTCTGTGTTTTGAAATAATTTTGAAATTATAAGAGTTGAAAAATGGTGTTTAAAATCCCCATATACTTTATATCTAGATCAGGAGTCCTTAAACTACAGCCCGTGGGCCACATGCTGCCCACCGAGGACATTTATCCGGCCCACTGGGTGTTTTTGCCACCGCTGCCGGTCCTGCTTAGCAGCCGACTCATCCTGGGCCCACAGTGCGCATGTGTGGAATGTGCACCGCGCTCTCTAAAGGCCCTCCAATGGTCTGGGGGACAGTGAACTGGCCCCCTGTTTAATAAGTTTGAGGACCCCTGATCTAGATTCTCCAAATGTTAACCTCTTACAAGGCCACGGTACCATCAACATTCAAACAATACTATTATCTAGTCTATACACACCCGATTCTAACCTTTTTGTTTGTCCCACTTGTGCCTTTTTCCAGTTCAGGATCCAACCCAGGATCGAATGCTACATTTACTTGTCCTGTTTCCGTATTCTCATTTCATTCTCATTTAAACACATTATCAGTTTTTCTTTTAAAAAATTTTTTTCCATTTAAATAGACTTCATTTTTGTAGAGCAATTTTAGGTTCACAGGAAACTTGGGCAGGGAATTCCCATATATCTCCCCCCACCCCTACCATGTACAACCTTCCCTGTGATCAATAAATACCCCATAGGACTGGTGCATTTGTTACAACGCATGACCCACATCGACACATCATTAGCACCCAAAGTCCACAGTTGGGTTCACTCTTGGTGTGTACACCCAATAGGTTTGGACAAATATATGACATGTATCCATCATTATGGCATTAGTTTCACTGTCCTAAAAATCCTGCACTCGACCTTCCCTTCCCCCAACCCCTGATCTCTTTGCTGCCTCCCTCGTTTTGCCTTTTTCAGAATGTCAGAGTTGGAATGATACAGCGTGTAGCCTTTTCGGACTGGCTTCTTTCACTTAGTAATAGGCATTTAAAGTTCCTCCACTTCTTTTCATGACTTGACAGCTTTTTTGTTTAAAATCCTGAATGATATTCCATTTGGCATCATGGATGCACCTCAGTTTATCCATTCGCCTACTGAAGGCCATCTTGGTTGCTTGGGCAATTATGAGTAAAATTGTGCAGGTTTTTGTGTGGATGTAAGTTTCCAACTCGTTTGGATAAATACCCAGGATCTAGCAGGATTGCTGGATCGTATGGGCAAGAGTGTGTTTGGTTTTGTAAGACACTACCTAACTGTTCCAAGTTGCTGTACTCTTTGTGCTCCCACAAGCAGTGAATGAACATTCTTCTTGCTCTACATCCTCGCCAGCATTTGATGCTGTCAGTGTTCCAAATATTTACAAAAGACACCTTTGCTTTTTAATCGAGATACTTATTGTCTTACTGCTGACTTTTAAAAGTTTTTTTATCTGTATATTTTGGATAAAAGTCTTTTATCAGATGTATCCTTGGCAAATATTTTCTCCCACTCTGGGGTTTGTCTTCTCATCCTTTTGACAGTGTCTTTTGCAGAGTAGAAATCTTTAATTTTAATGAAATCCATCTTATTATTTCTTTCATGGATTGTGCCCCCTTAGTGTTATATCTAAAAAAGTCATTGCCATGTCCAAGGTCCTCTAGATTTTCTTCTCTGTTATCTTCCAGGAGTTTTATAAGTTTTGCATTTCGAGCATAATATTTGCTTTCACAATTACCTCCAACATATGGTAATTAATATCTATTTTCCATTGACAGCTGCAATTTAGAGTTTTCTTCTCATGTATGCTAATTTAAATTCTAACGGTTTTATTTTTAAAATATTAATTAATAACAAAGGTGGCAAGTGGATATGGAAAAACAACATGACATGGAATAGAAATGACTCAAGTTTGAAGGAACATATAGCATGTGGGATCTTCTGTTAATAGAACAAAAGCAGAGCTTTACAATCAAGGTTTAAGTGGTTTCCTCCTGTAGCCTAGTCCCAGGAGTGATAAAGTAGGGGGTCTTTACTTGGCCCAGGCTTAGGAGGAAGATGGAGCTGGCAAAAGAATACGTCCTTTTCAGGGAATGAAAGAAGAACCCAGGCCAAGACCTATGGTTCTTTTTTCATACAAAGTGTTTGGGGGCAAATTTAAAGGAGCAAGAAGACTCTCACGTGTAAACTCAACTTTGAACTAGGCATCTAGGTTGGCTTTCAGCCCTACTAACCCTCAAACCTAGTGCAACTTGGTCAGTGCACAACCCAAGTAACCATACTCAGCATGCCTGTCAAAAGAAATCTGCATTCATTCGATTGTACGAAAGTATCATGAATGGAGAAAACACAGTAAGACTAAGCAAACTTGACTGCTCATGAGCTCAGCACAGCTGGAGCTAGGTATTTGGTTTATAACCTTAATAAATTGTCACCTTCCTAAACAACAATGTTTGGGGGCACTTTTGCATTTAGGGCTAAAATGGTAGATACGTTTGATCTCAGATATCCATGAATTGGCAATGGCTACTTGAAACTCTTTATAAGAAGGTCTGTGGGAACACCTCTATGCTTAGAATTCTGATTAATAGTTAAAGTCTGCTCTGAGCATGGGATTAGGGAAGGGAAGTAACCTGGGCTGTGTGTGCCTGCCAGTCCTGCCCAGGAGTGTCACTGTGCCAGCTCAGTAGAGTGGCAGGTGGCTGTAAGACTGAGAAAAAATTTGCTGGAAAATCACAGACCTACCATGCCTATTCCTGACATCCTCCCCCCAACTTCCATTCCTGGGGAGCTCTACCTCACCCTTCAGCCTAGATGCCATCTCCTCCACAAAGATTACCCTCATCCGTGTCACAGTCACCTGAGACGGCAATAGATGAAGCTCTTTCCCCCTTGATCTCAGCTCTATCTGGATTGTAAGGAGAGAATCTAAGAGTCCCTGAACTTAGATGTAAAACAAACCTACACCTCCATTGTCACTGACATTTAACTGAAATTGACCATATCCATCAATTACAAAGACAAGTTCCTGTGACTTTGCCATTAATAGAAATTGCAAATATTTTCACACCATATCATGGTTAACTATAGATATATAAAGTTATTTATACAAATTCCTAATTTGAAATCAGTTAGATTCATCACTAGCTGTGGTTATTGAATACATTAATAAAGAACCAAATTTACTACTATATCACTTTGTTTTAATATTTTGGTAACTGTCAACATAATTGATTTCCTTTGTAATCTTATGTTGTTTAATGCATTTTCCAGCTTCACTGAGGTATAATAAAAACTGTACATATTTAAGGTGTACATGTGATTTTCCATATGTTTATGTATATATTGTGAAACGATTACCCCAATCAAGCTAATTAACATCTTCACCACCTCATATAGTTACCTCTTTTTTATGGTAAGATCTACTCTCTCAGCAAATTTCAAGTATACATTATTAAATATTATTTTTTTCTTTTTTCCCCCTTTTTTTTATTTCAGCATATTATGGAGGTACAGATTTTAAGGTTTCAATAAATGCCCTTTCCCCCCCTTCCCCCCCAAGTCTGAGTTTCCAGAAATATTATTAACTATAGGTCTCACTTATATGTAGAATCTAAAAAAGTCAAACAGTATAGAAACAGAAGAATGGTTACCAGGGATTGAGGGTGGGAGAAAAGAGGAGATGTTGGTCCCTTTTTAACTTTCACTTAGAAAGAGAAATAAATCCTGGAGAGCTAATGTACTACAGCATAGTAACTACAGTTATTTAATGAATTTTAAAACAGTGCTCTGAGAAGGGAGTCTAAGGCTTCATCACATGGCTAAAGGAGTCCATGACACACAACAGGTTAATAACCACAACCCCTCAAGACTCCAGACGGTGGATGAGCTCCTTGACTAGAAGGCAAAGTCCAGGCTCAGTCCCCTTTGGATCCTTGGCACCCAGCAAGGTGCCTGGCACATAATAGATGCTCAACAAACAGCCCCTAGTAGAATGATCATCTCTCTGCTGTGGCAAGGTACAATGAGTTTTGTGCCACTGAGCAAAAGACTGCATTTTAGAGACAACATGGGTCTAACTGGGTTTTCTTAGCTATTTCTGTGCTTGAGAGAACCAGCCACTGACTTCTGCTGTCCCTCGCCCCTCTCTCCTTGCTGATCTGCGCCTGTTTGGGCAGGTCAGGCTGGGTCTGCTCTCCTGCCAGTTTGACATTTGAAGTCTGTGCTACAGATGGACAGTTGGACGTCTTTCCACAACTTACACGAGAGGACTCTCCCCAGGAGCTGAAGGTGGGTTCCGAGTGCACTGGCGTGACAAGGACACATGTTCAGTGCCCTCGGGAAAGCATGCAAATTACCGCTGTCCCTGTGGCTTCCAGATTGCAAATGTCCCCCCATACTCTGGGTGGCTCGGGTTTTGGCTGCTCCCGTTATTTAGCTCCAGATCTTCTCTTAAAGGACAAAAACGACCCACAGATACCGCATGACTCAGAAGACATGGCGAGGGCCAACCAAATTCCTGAATCTGAAACTGCAGGTTTCCTGAACCTGCAGTTTCTGGATTCCTGAATCTGAAATTCCTGAAACTGTCACTGCAAAGTGACAGTTTGCCCTGAACTCTTTCCTCGTGCAACGGGAGCAAGCAGAACCCAGCAGAATCTTCTCTGCTGTTCGCAGCATGCCAGCAAGCATAACCTCACTCCGAATGTGCTCTGCTGCTTTCTACAAATTTCCTTATTTTAGGGTTACTTTGATTGGGGCTCACGAGAAGTCGAAAGCACGAGAGAAATCAATGCAACTGATAACCTCAGCTGTGCTTGCCTCGAAAAAATAGCCTTCACCACCACCAGCACCAAAAATATAGGCTTTCCCCACAATAAACACTTTTTATAATACCAATAAGACCACTCCGGGGAGTGCCGTTAGCATGAAACAATCATGGCCCGATGGGACCCAGCCTGGCCGTGTTTCATGCCTCGTGCTGCTGGGAGTGGGGGAGGGGAGACAGGCAGGGCAGAGGTAAGGGGTGATTATAGCAACATAACGGTACCCCCTATTGTGCCTCTTCGCTTAAAGCTTCAGACCCTTTCCCTGAGAACATGTGCCTGGCGAATCGTGCCGGGTTGGTTGAACAGCTGTGACTTCCTTGTGTACATGCCATCTGCATCCATGTATTTTTAATGGGCCATTTTGGGGCTGTCAACCCACAAACCAAACTCAGGCTAGGTTTGGAAGCCTGGTCAACAATACTGAATTGCAGCCTTTGGTCAGTTTCTCCTTGCCAACTCACCTCTCCAGCAAGAATTATGAACTTGTAAGAAAAAAAAGAGAAAAACATGGACTCTTACAACTCGCATTCACAAAAGGGGCTCTGACAATGGATGTGAAGGACTCTCCAGGGTTTGTGGCTCAGCCCATTTCACTTGATGTGGGCCCATTCTCATTACATGTGAATTTCCTTCCCTGATTGCCAATGCGTATTTTTGGATACCACTGGCAAATTAATCAGGTTTACGTGGTAGACAGCCACACGAGTGGTTCCTATCCTGTTTACACTAATGCAAAATGACAGCCAAAAGCAAAGATAGATCTTTGTGAAAACTACTGTCAGGATGTGGGGTTTTAAAAGGAATATGGCACATGTGTGTATAATACATATTCTAGCAGTAATGACAGTGGATGAAAGCAATTATTTGCAAAAAATGACTTTTGAACTTAGATTTCCTCTACAAATTCTTTTATTAGTGAAGCAGAGAATTCTGTATTTCCTTGCAGACACATTATAACTGAACTCATTTAGAATCATAGGTAAATTTTTTTTAAATTACTGTAATTTTATCATCTAAATAGACCAAGGGTTTGCTTTCTCATAACGGCTGAACTATCCTGTTTAGAGGGATCAGGGTAATGGTTTGTTTCTGTGAGGGTTGTTGTTTAACACCAGTCTGTATTATAAGGAAGTCTAAACATGACTTAGGTACAAGGGTCATTATGTCCATTTCTATTCCTACTAAAAAGGAAATACACACAAAAAAAACCCAAAGAAATAAATGGAAACCAACGTTTAGTTGAGAAAATTTTCCTCTTTCTCAATTCTTTAACATTAATTCAAAATGGCATCAAATTCAAAAGAGTCAAATTGGGCTTGGAAACACCCAGAAAATTATTTTTCAAGAATATGGATACATCAGGTTGGCAGGGAATTAATGTCATCAAATGCTCCCGTGCCCAGCCCCCAAAATCCCTTTCTCAAAAACTAAAACATTTTTTTGTCTTCCCATAAGAATTATTCTCACTAAGCAAATAATCTCTTTTTAAGGCTCCTTGAAATCGTTCCATGTCTAAAGCATAGAGGAGCAAAATGGTTTTGATCTTTTAGTGACAATAGTAATTCAACCAATTCAGCATTTGTTGGAGACTGGATGTTCCTCGTTTTTTTGTTTTTTTTTTTTAATTTCATCAGGCTGAAATTGTCATAAAACATCCTCTGTGAAAGAATATTCCATTTTAATCGTGATTTCTCTTAAGAAAAAGAAACGTAAACATGTCAACAGGACACTAAAGAACCACAATGTGTCTTCCCTAACACAATAACGGCCATAGGTTTATGAGCCATTCGATGAAACAGCCAAAGGAGGAATGAGACGCTCTGGCTCCAGTTGCTGCATGTCATAGATCTACCCTCAGTTTGTTAGCTGGGAACAGGCCCAGATGATTAACGGGAGAGCTTCATGGTGTAAAAACTGCTTAATGGAAGAGCACAATACGGCATGCAAACCAAACTAAAACAACCATAAATATTTTAGGCACCTTATAAAGATTTAAGAATATTTATTCCCCATATAAATCCGTCGTGTGGTATCAGCTAAAGCCCCCAGTCCAGGGGTCTGGCAGTCTGAAATCCAACACAGGAGATGACGCCTGTGTGCCTTTCTCTGTTTGCATTTCCCTGCCATGATTAAACCAAATTAGTCTGCTAACCGCTTCCAAAATGAGGTGACATTCCGGAGTGCCAATCCTTTGACGTCTTTGTAAGCTAACTTACTGCTCGGAGAAATCTGATCTTCAAAGCTTTGTAACAAGGAACGAGGCTGAGGCCAAGAGCGTCTCCTTGGGAGTTTTATTCCACTTCTCAAGTGTCTTGCATCTGGGCTAAGCAAAGTGTGGTCTTGCTCAGCCGCACGGGCGGATGCCTGCAAACCTGCCCCAGACATAACTAGCTGCTACCTTTTACCCAAATCCCCAGGTGATCTGTGTGCAGATTAAATTTGGGGAACCCCAGCTCACACCATCATCACTCTCAGCTCTCCCATTCCTGCCTCTATCCCTAAACTCCAGATGGCTCTGGTGTAGATTTCCAAGTGCAGTTAGTGAGATGAGCTAAGTGAACTTACTTAGATTCTTGTAACCTTACTTAGCTCCTCTGAACCTCAGTTTTCTCATTGGAAAGTAAAGGTAAATAAAAGTAACAGTTTCAAAGGCATGATGAAAGGACTAAATAAGATACTACCGTGTTTCCCCAAAAATAAGACCTACCCATAAAATAAGCCCTAACAGGATGTCTAAGCATGTGCGCAATAGAAGCCCTACCCCGAAAATAAGCCCTAATGATGGGCGTGGCTATAAAAATAAGTCCTAGTGGTGGGCGTGGCTATGAAAATAAGCCCCAGTGGTGGGCGTGGCTATGAAAATAAGCCCTAGTGGTGGGCGTGGCTATGAAAATAAGCCCTAGTGGTGGGCGTGGCTATGAAAATAAGCCCTAGTGACAGGTGTGGCTGCACAGCGCATCTGCACAACCCATGCATGTTGTCGCCGAGCAGGAAAGAAGACAAGCAGCCCTTCTCATCTGCCCCATAGTGACAGCTACTATCCCAGAGGTGACCGGAAAGTGCGGGCAGCCCCACAAACAAGGCTGGCTCCCCAACTCAGGTCCCGGCCATCCTGTGCGTGCTGCAAGCTAAGGCTTTGAGGGGAAAATAACACATCCCCTGAAAATAAGCCCTAGGGTGTCTTCTTGAGGAAAAATAAATATAAGACCCTGTCTTATTTTTGATAAGACACGGTATAGTCAATAGCTCACAATGAGATGCCTGGTACATAGCTAGCACTCAATGAGTGGTAAAAATGCAGGGTGATAAAAAGGCACAGATGGGACCAAGTTTCAGCTTCATAAAACCGTTAAGAAATCTTTTCTCAACTATCTTTATCTATGGGGTCAATAAGGATCCATACAACTAAGATGTTTTGAGGATGGGATAAGAGCTGAGAAAAGTTATTGGTTACTAAAGGAGAGAAACAACAGTAAGAGGAGTGCGATGGTGGATTAGTTATCTTTGCATGTGTATCAGATTATCCTAAAACGTAGCAACTTAAACATCATCCTGTAGTTTCTGTGGGTCAGGAATTCAAGACCATCTCGGCTGGGTGGTTCTGGGTCAAGGTCTCTCATGAAGGTCATTCAAGGACAAATGTCGGCCTGGCCCGCATCGGAAGGCTCGAGTGGGGTGGGAGGGTACTTTTTAAGACGGTTCATGCACATGGTGCAGAAAACATGCACATGGTGCAAAATGTCAGCAGGAGGCCTCAGTTCCTTCCCGTGGGCTGTTTGTCCTCATGACATGGTGGCTGGCTTCCCACCCAGCAATTGACAGAGAGGACAAAGAGGAAGCCACAATGCCTTATCTGCCCTGGCCTCAGAAGTTACACACCAGCCTCTCTGGGGAGCATCCACAGTTGTGACACTAACAGGTGGCTGCGAGTACCTTTGTCCCTTAGTCTCTTCGGACCCCAACCCCCCTACCAAAGAATAAAAATAAGATCCATGTATAAATTGTCATTCTTGTGCAAATGCTGCTTCAAAGCAATTCTCCCTTTCAACCAAATTGCTACCCCTGAACCCCTATCACATAGAAATGCTGGAGTCCCCATGGTGTGTCCACTACAATTTATAAAATAGCTCCTAGGGAGTCACAAATCCAGGTAGTCAGGAAAGTCTTCAGGGGTTAAGTCTCTGGTTCAGCCCAAAACACTCTTCCCCATTCTGAATACACCCCATCAGCCAGCTCAAATCCTACTGATCATTCTAGGTTTAGGTTAAATAGCCTTTCTGCTAGAAGGTGCTAGATTAGGTAGGACCCTCTGCAGTATCTCCCAGAACCCTCTCTAGTTCCTTTATCATAATGGTTTTCACACATTTGGGAAATCACATCCTTGTCTCTGTGTCTCTCTTCATTGACCACAAAATCCAAGATGGCAGGGAGCAGGTCCAGTTTTGTTTAACTTGTATATCCTGGAGCCTGACACAGTGGCTGGCACATAGTAGGTCCTCAGTTAAAATCTGTTGTGTGCATTTTATTTACCCATTCATTCAATAAGCCTCATTTGAGGGCCTACTGTGCGCTGGGCAGACTTCTAGACACAGCAAAGCCAACCAAGTCTTCCCTCGAATGAAGCTTTCATTCTGGATGGTCAAAGACAGACAAGAAAAAAAAAAACAATAACCAAACAAAAATCCAGCACACCAGGATATGACAAAATGCTTAGAAGAAAAATAGCAAGGAGCAAGAAGACAGAGTGATGGGGGTAGAGGAGGGGTGGTTCTATCTTAAATAAGGTAGTTGGTTGGGGGAAGGGCTCTTTGTGATGGTGACATTCGAGCAAAGCCCTGCATGAAGTGGAGACACAGCCATGAGGATTTCTACAGGAAGAGTGTTGGACCAGGTGGGAACAGCCAGTGCAAAGGTGAAGGAGGGAGTATGTTTGCTCTGTCCAAGTAACTGCAGGAAGCCAACATGCAAGAGGGAAACAGGGCATGGTAGGTGACAAGTCAGAGGGTTACAGGCGGGGATGGCAAATCATGCCGGGTCCTATAGGCCAGTCCATGGGAGGCTTGACCAGGGGCTACCATGATTTAAAATAGGGCTCATAAAGATCCACCTGGCTGCTTTGGGTGGAGCCGATTGTGGGAGCAAGGGTGGGTGCATAGAGTGAGGTCGGGATTCACCCCATTACTCTGTTAGCTGCTGAGACGGACAGACGACGAAGCTGACATTTGATCCTCTTCTAATGAGGACAAGAAACATGTAAGCAAGTAACTCAAACCTGGCTAAGCAAGGGTACCAGTAAGAGCCACAATTCTAACTAAGCAATAGCAGCTGCCACTCAGCAGTCCCTGCCTACCTGTCTCACAGTCATCACACTGTCAGATTCGTCCCTCTAAAAGACACTAAAGCAGGCGTCCTCAAACTATGGCCCGCGGGCCACATGCCACCCGCCTAGCACGTTTATCCGGCCCATCGGGTATTTTTGCCGCCGCTGCCTGTCCTGCTTAGCAGCTGACTTGTCCCAGGCCCACAATGTGCACTCTCCAATGGTTTCTCCCCAGTTTCTCAGCACCCACAGTTGTCCACAGCATGCTAAGACACATGGAGACCCCAAGAAGAGAAGCAATCTGCTCAGAAATCGAGCTCATCGTAAGTGGCAGAGCTGGGATTTGAACTCAGGTAGTCTGCCTCCAAAGCAGAGCTCTGAACGGGGTCATTACATTGCCACCCAATGTTTTCCCTGTAGATATCTGGACTTCTGACCTCTGGTCTGAGAAAACAGAAAAACCACCAAGGAAAACGCAAAGAGCTCTCAAAATGATAAAGTACAGTTTTACGATGCTGAGTATGGTTGTAAAAGCAGCAATAGGCTTTAATGAGCTAAGAATTCTTTTAGCCCCAGAAAGCAATTTGTCACCTTCCCGATTCTATATTCCCAAATGATGAAATTCATTTTTTTCCCCAGCCTCCTACGAGTTGCTATATCTTATTTATGTTGTTCTCTACACAAATGGAGAAGACCCTTTTCTTCCTAAGATTCAAACCCATTCCTGCTCAGTTTCATTCCTCTTTTATTATTTTGGTTTTTGTCCTTTCAGAGATATCCCTCTGCTCCTGGTAAGGGCAGCTGGGACAGGCATCCAGTAACCCCAGAGATGGTAAATGCCTGGCCATTGTGCCATCTCTCACTCTTCTGTCCACAGCAGACATCGCTAATGGATACCAGTGTCATCTACCTGCTGTGAGATTTCACAGTGCTCTTCACAGCACCCCAGCGTCTCAGACATTACCAATGGATCAACGTTAAATCCATACGCCATCTTTGAAATTAGTCTTCCTCAAGGCTTTGATTTTGAAAATGAGATCATGTCACTTAGGGACATTCTTTGAAATACACATCGGGGTTTTCAACATAGTAGTCACGGTGACCACGGACATCTCACAGGAGGCAGCAGGTGCATGGTAAGAAGGAAGGGGTTGGTGGGTTCTCTTAAAAGGAACCCAGAAGAAGGTGAGCTCAGAAGCAGGGACAGCAGCTAGGGGGCCACCACCTCATAACAACCCAGCCCAGAGAGGAAGATGGCCAGGTCAAGGTAATCGCTGTAGAAATGGGAGACAGTTTTGCAGTGTTTTTCCAAGCTGTGGGTCATGAAATCAATTTGCTGGGTCATGACCACCATTTCTTAAAAATGAAGTAATAAACTAGGATACAATAAGTATTGCTTGGTGAAACTCATTTCATCTGTCCATATCACGTGTGTACAGGGTTGCAAGTGTGAAAGGTACATCTCACTATGGGTCCCAGCCCGGGGTAAGCCAAATAATTGTCCCCTCCCCAAAGATTTCCATGTCCTAGTCCCCTGAACCTATGGATATGGTACATTATGTAGCAAAAGGGACTTTGCAGGTGGAATTAAGGTTACTAATTAGCCAATCTTAAAATAGATTTTTCCTGGATTACAGACCCAGCCATTTCAGACTTGTGGGACCTACATCTGAAAAACCTGCCAGGCCCGCAGGACTTTTGACCTACAGAACTGTGAAATAAATGGGTAGCGTTTCAAGCCTGTAAATATATGGCAATTTGTTATAGCAGCAGCAAACTAAAAAAGGTCAAAGAAGTTTAAAAGTTTCTGGTACAGTAGTTTAGAACTAGAATCAGACAACCGGGTTCCATTAAATACTAGCTCCTCCTTTTATATAGTAGCCTGTGAGCTTGGACAAGTTATCCAATATTTTCTTAGGTGTAAAATTGAGGGGCACAACAGAGCTGACTCGCTGAGTTTTGAAGGGACCAAAATTAATGGGGTCATGTACATAAAATGTTCAGACTGATAATTGTCATTATTATGACCCAGATTTTAGTAGAAAGGTAAACTTTCTGAACTTCAGTTTCTTGTCTGGTAAATGGAGATAATATACTTCCTTCATTTGGTTGGGAGCAAGAACTAATCAGGTATAAAATAAGGCCCACAAAACTAAAAGGAAGAAACTACCAGTTCTCTACCTCAGTATCTGCTGTCTTCTTCATCATTAACAGAACTTCCAATTTTTACCAGGGACATGACTACTCAGAAGAAAATGCCCCCTAATCTCCCTGGCTGCTTGATGCAGCCATGTGACTAAGTGCTACCAATCACACAAGCAGAATTGTTATATGCAACTTCTAGAGAGTCTGCTTAAAAGGCAGACCCTTCTTCTACCTTCTTTCCTGCTGACAGGCACATGGACTTGATGGCAGGAGTTCAGGCAGCCACTTTAGACCATGAGGTAGAGAATTATAGAGCAGCAGTACAGAAAGAAGCTAAGTTTCTGGGGCTTTGGGAGGCCACACAAGCAGTCTGGATCACCTATCTCAGGGTTTTGTTTATATAGGAGAGACATAAGCTTCAACCTTAATACAAGTCACCATTATTTTGTTATTAACATTATTATTAACATATTATTAACATTTTTAAAATGTTATTTAGGGCAATCCTTCATTTGAAGCTGAACCTGAAGTTAAATAAGAAATATAATTAAGGAGGCCCAAGAATCCCAGGTGGCATTCTGGTGACAAGGGTGTCACAAGCAATGAGATGAGCTAACAAGTATTGTGGGAAATTAGAAGCTCAGGGAAGTGTTCGGCTCAGCGCCTGGGTATATCAGAGCCCAGTAACTACAGGCTGCTAGTGGTGCCATTGCAAATGACAATCACAGTGACTCAGCCCTGGATCTTTTATACGCTTCCCATAAGGGTTGGATCCAATCTCTACCATTTTAACTTAGGCCTTACTGTTGGAAATAGAGAGAGGCCCTTTTTGGAAGATAGTATAAGAGCCACAAAGAAGGGATTTGTCAGACACTTGGGATGTAGAACCTATAGAGTTTACAGTTCATAATTGGCTACTCACAGCACCAAGCAACCCACAAGTTGAGGTTCATTAATCAACAGCATCTTTATATTAAAGATGCTTTAAAACTTTGCAAACTGGCTGGGCGTGGTGGCTCATGCCTGTAATCCTAGCACTCTGGGAGGCCTTGAACCCAGGAGTTCCAAGCTGCAGGGAGCTACGATGATCCTGCCAGTGTACTCCAACCTGGGTAACAGCCCAAAACCTGTCCCTTAAACAAACAGAAAAAAAACCTTTCCAAACTGCTATACACATATGCAAAGACCTCTCAAAAGGATCCCTCTCAAAAGGATCCCAAATATTTGTGAAACAAACATACAGATTAATTTGAAGACCTAACTAAAGTAGGGCAAAGTCTTTTACATGGAAATATCTTAATCCGGTAAGACAGACATTTTTCAAATGGCTCAGTCTGTCACATGGATCAACCATCAGGAAAAATAAACTAACCTGGCATCTTCGTGTAGATTCATAAAGGAAATTAGTTTGCAGTCCACAGGGAAGTCGCTTTTCATGCACCCCGAATGTGTTGTGTCAAAGGAATCAATAAAGATGAATGATTTCAAGATGAACATCCCAACATAATCTATTAGAGTGTACGGGCATTTGCATTTTCTGAAGACATGAATAATGAATGCAGGGTGAACAGGAATCCAAAACAATTCTCCAGCCTCCAGAGAAGCCAGTGGAAAGAGAGCAGAACTCTGCTCCAACCAGTTCTCCTCCTGCTCATGACTCCAACATTCCAAATCCAGAGGCATTTGGAAGTTCTGAAATGAGCTGGCACTTCCTAACAGAAATGCCAAGCACATTTTAATCCAAAAAATACATTATCATATGATGTGAGCGAAGAAAAAAAGGGCATTGGACTGTGGGTAGTACAATTTATGTTCCTTATCTTAGTCCTTATAATATCCCTGGGAGGCAGATATTGTTCTACCTTGTGGAGGAGAAGTGAGCATGAGATACAAAGCAACTTCTACAATGTCGCAGAGAGATGTTGGCAGAACTAAAGCAGAAACCAGAGTCTGTTTGATGCAATAGCCTAGCACAGAGCTGTCCAGTAAAATTCTAACATGATCCACACACATAATGAAAAATTTTTAGTAGTCACGTTAAAAAAGAAAGAAATCAGTCCAGGCACGGTGGCTCATGCATATAATCCTAGCACTCTGGGAGGCCGAGGAGGAAGGACAGCTTGAGGCCAGGAGTTCAAGACCAGCCTGAGCAAGAGTGAGACGCCCATCTCTACAAAAAAATAGAAAAATTTAGCTGGGCACGGTGGCATGTACCTGTAGCACCAGCTACTTGGGAGGCCAAGGCAGGAGGATCGCTTGAGCCCAGGAGTTTGAGGTTGCTGTGAGCTACGATGACACCTCTGCACTCCAGCCTAGGGCAAGAGAACAAGACCCTGTCTCAAAAGAAAAAGAAAAAGAATAGAAACAAGTGAAACTAAAGTCACTACTCTGCTTGATTTTGACTTAATCGATTCAAAATGTTGTCATTTCTATATGTAACCAATATAAAAACTGAGCTAGTTCACATTCTTTCGTGTTCAGTCTTCAAAAGCTAGTGTGTGTTTCACACTTCTTCATCCTGACCACTCACATGTGGACGCTGGCTGTGGATTGGGCAGCATAGGCCTAGATAGAGCAAAAATCAAAATTGTTACCTAGCATTTTATTTTTACAGTTAGCAATGAGCCTGAAATGCTCGAGTTTCATAGACTTATACCAGGGGTCCTCAAACTTTTTAAACAGGGGGCCAGTTCACTGTCCCTCAGACCGTTGGAGGGCCAGACTATAGTTTAAAAAAAAAAAAAAACTATGAACAGATTCCTATGCACAATGCACATATCTTATTTTGAAGTGAAAAAAAACAAATGGGCAAAAACACCCGCATGTGGCCCACCGGCTGTAGTTTGAGGACGCCTGACTTACACAATTTAAATTATCGATGAGGCCACAGAGGGTTGCCCATATTTAATCTTGCCAAGTACATCGGTTTGCTTAGGGTAAGTCCCGCTGCTGTAACAAGCAGCCCCAGATCTCAGTGGCTTGTAGCAACGACAACATTTTCTAGTATGTCCCTCTTATGCCACATGGTGGCTGCCAATCTGCTCGTGGTCCTCCTCACTCTGAGACCCAGGCAGATGGAATAGGTAATACCTAGTGGAAGAAGAGCAATGACAAAGAAACATACACTGTCGCTTAAGGATTCTTCTAGAAAATGACACACGTGGCAAAGAAAATAGTCCAAGCAAAGTCACACGGGCCAGACTGGTATCTCGGGAGGACAGAGTGGGAAAGGAGATATAGTTCTCTGCAGATGGGCAACAAATACTTTGAATAGCAACCTAATCCACGACTCCAAGAAAGGACCTAAGAAAATAATATTAATCAACATCTATCATTATTTCAAAAATGACACGTTGACAGCACAAAAGTAGAGGAGAGAACCTACGTTGTTATTTTCTAATCTCACCAGAAATCAGTGAGATCTCAACCTTGGATGGACAGGGGGTAGTGAGGGACTCATGGATCCGCCCGGCCACCACCCCAGCTCTGCTGTGTCCCTGTTCCTAAACCTTAGTTTTTATGGACATCCTGAGTTTTCCAAGTCTTTCAAAAATCCATGTCATGTGACATATACCAAGTAACAGCCGTTATTGAAAGGTGATTTACGCAGAGATTTGCACTGCCTACTTTTTATTTCTGTGCTTTAGAAAATATAGAGTTCTGTACTATATGATTTTTTTTTAAAAATAAATATTTAGCTCAGCTTGCAGAGGACCAATGCTGGGGTTGAGGGTAGCTTTTGTGTCCAGGTATGGGTGAAGCAAACGGCTCTGTAGGTACCCCAGGGGTGCAGTGCACTCAGGCTTGGGTGCCTTCAGGTCTTGCTTTCCAATGCAGTTTAGGATTTAAGAGATTGGACGGGTTTAAATTCCTCAAAGGAGCCAAGTTGACCTGGAGGAATCATTCCAGTAGCTCACTGAGGGAAATGAAAACCTGCCTTCTCCCTGCAAAGCAAACGTTTGCCACAAATAAAACACCCAACGAATACTACAGCAATAACGCAAAGATGGCCATTTTTCTTAGGTGGATGAATTACAAAGCCTCAGACCTCCATTTACAGTTCAATAAAGCCCTCATGAAATCATAAGGCATTTTCCTCTCTGGGAAAGAAAAAAAAAAAATGAGAAAAGTACAACCAAAAGTCATAGTACCTTGTATAGCCCCAGGAAACCGGCAGAACTTTATTAATCTTTAGATTAATATTTGGCCACCTTATTAAAAAAAAAAGTGGCTACCCTGTGTCTCTCAAGCAAACTTATTAGATCTTTAAAATATATATATTTGAAATAATAAATATCGAAACAAATAAATGCCGCCGGCCCAAAGCCCCACGATTCCCAGGAACAATTTTATTGCCCTTTTTACTGCTCGCGATCTCACAAAACTTTACAATTAATAGCCACCAAGATGAAAGCAGGAAAAGATAGAGAAAATGTTTATTGCTTTAGAAAAAATGGTGCTTCCCTCTCTGCTCCGTAACGATCCTCCTCTCTTTGTCGCCAAGTAAAGGACGCAGAATAAAACACGCTCTGAATAAGAGTGTCAGGCACCTTCCCAGGCAGAAGCAGACAGGCCACCACCAATGGCCAAAGCTCTGGGCAGCAGGAGGGGGGAGGGTCTCAGTGATGTCCCTAAAGCAATTACTGCCAATGACAGTCAGCATAAACTTCATATCGCCTCCGAGCAGGAAAAAAAAAAAATGTGCCCGATGGGCATCTGAGTTTGAATTGAGACAATCAAAATGCCAAAGGGGAAAAAAATATCTGAAGTGAACAAAAAGAAAAAAGAAGACCGATCTTGAGAGTTGGGAATTTTTTTCTTTTTCCTCTTCTGCATTCTTGATTTCAGCTGTGTCTCTAGTTCATTCATTCATTCCTTTGATAAATACGTACCAAGTATTATATTCGCTAATAGTAGTCAAATACTTTTAAAAATCCGAATAACTTAGTATTCTTTAAAATAGTTCACATTTTTAATCTTGCTGCATGTCAACAGTATTGTAAAAACAAACAAACAAACAAAAAAACTTTTTACCTAGGATTCCTGTCGATTTGATGCTTGTGATGGCTACAATGAAAGCTGGTTTTTATGATGTCTCCAATAAAACACGCATATGCACACACGTGATATTGCAGTATTGCTTGTAATAGGAACAGGAAATGGACTGCTTTTGCATGTGTCAAAAGGATATTTTGCTAAGTACTTTTCCTTGTGATCAATTTTTTCTTTTTTTTTTTTTTGAGACAGAGTCTCACTCTGTTGCCCAGGCTAGAGTGAGTGCCGTGGCGTCAGCCTAGCTCACAGCAACCTCAAATTCTTGGGTTCAAGCAATCCTCCTGCCTCAGCCTCCCCAGTAGCTGGGACTACAGGCATGCGCCACCATGTCCCTCTCATTTTTTGTATATATATATTTTTAGTTGGTCAATTAATTTCTTTCTATTTTTAGTAGAAACAGGGTCTCACTCTTACTCAGACTGGTTTCGAACTCCTGACCTTGAGCAATCCACCCACTTTGGCCTCCCAGAGTGCTAGGATGACAGGTGTGAGCCACCACACCCAGCCCATTTTTTCTTTTTATTTGCCCTTCAGCCCTTTGACCTAAGCTACCAACCCTTTTGGGAAAAAGAGAAGGCAGTTTCCTCCACGGCCATGAAGTCCATAGAGCAAAGGCATCAGGACATGAGAAGCAGCAGCTACAAGAGAGAAAAGCAGGACAAAGACTGAAGACCTCAGGGCCTTCAAAATTTGTCTCTTCCTCCACCCACAAGGTTGGACTTTGGGAGAAGGAAATGGTAGAAATGTCTGGCTCCTCACCCCACATCCCCCTAGAAGAACGGAAGGGAGATTTCTTCTCTCTGGGAGAAGTGTTTAGGGAGGAAGGAAATACATTAGGGTGAAAGGTCTGGGCCTGAGGTCCCACTGCCCATTCCACTCTACCTTGTGCTCAGGTGAGAAGTTCCCGGATGCTGCAGGAGCCAGCGGTGGAAGTTCTGAGAAGAATGGAGTGACCTCACGCACAGAAGATATGACCAAGTCTTAGCTAAGGAGACCAGGGCAAACCTCAGAGACCTGACCGTACCAGCCGTGGGGCAGCAGTCACCAGAATGAGACCTGGGCCACCAGAGCCACACCAGGGCAGGGACCAGTCCAGCTCAGAGGTACCTAGGCCACCCAGAGTGGATGAGAAGGGGAAACAGGAGAGAGTCAACATGCGTTCAAAGGAGACAGAGTGAGCTTGAGAGTAGCTGTTTTAAACAGGGAGAATCCCAGTCACCTTGACTTGGCAGGGCTGTTTCTTCCCTCCTGGTGGAATGTGGGTACAGCAAAGACGGCTGAACAGAAGTAAGGCTCTGACAGAGGGAAAAATGCTTTACAATGTGTCTCCTTAAAATCCCTCAACCCTTTTTGAGGAATTCAAACCTACATTCCCGCCTGAGGCCAGTCAGCAGAGGGGCAGAGCAGTGTTCCTTGTTTTCTAGTACCTTAAACCACAGAAGATGGCTCAACAGAATTATCCAGACAGAGGTCACAAGACAGTCTTCACCTCACCAGAGATGCTATTAGTTAAATAGCAACAGCCCAAAGACCTTAAAACCCCCTTAAAAACCCTGTATTTCTGCCTAAAGGGAGGAAAATGGTTCTTTAAGACGAGAGTCTGCCGTCCTCCTCATTTGCCAGCAAATTAATAAATTTTTCTTTCCTTTTCTTCAAACTACTTGTCCTCGTTCTAACAGAATCCAGATGTTTTGTGCTTTTCAGCTGGGCACGTTGCCTACCAACTAAAAGATTAGATTTCCCAATCTTCCTGGCCATTAGATGTCATCATGTAATTAAGTTCTGGCCAATAAGATGTAAATAGAAATGGGTCAGATTCCCACAAAGTCTCCTTAAAAGAACGTGGGCAGAGACTTCTCTTCCCCTACCCTGCTGCCTGGAACGTGGCTGTGTTGCCTGGCACTCCAGCAACCTTTTTGGACCATGCGCCAATGATCACACTCTAAGGATAGAGAACATATGGCTAGAAATAGCCATGTAACACATGGCTAGTAGTCCCTGATGACTTTATGGTACTTCATATTAGCCCTGAATCTCCCATCTCTAGACTTTTTGTTTTTTACATGAAAGAGAGGTTAATTTTAATTTTCTATCATTTTCCTGTTGCTATATAATATACAGCTGAAACAGTCCTGGTAAGGTGGCTTTGAAAAATATAAGCTCAATAACAGCAAATAAGGAAACATATCTTTAGACATCTAAGATATTAAGTATGAAACGTCTGATTACCGTAACTACTAATTGACACTTGGTATCTCTGACATTTCACTGTGACACTTCCTATTTTTATTGTGAAGGTACATCCTCGTTCTTTAAATGCACATTGGGAATAGTTAGATGTAACTACAGTAGAGGCCGAAATCTATTTTTAAAATAACTATTAAAAACAAAGAAAACAGGTTAAGCTAGGCATTTGGGAAACAAACGGGTTTAATCTTATTGTCTTAAGAGGATGACAAACTGTTCAACTGATTGTACAGTATAATAAAAATGTAACTCAATTTTCAACAATTCTATTAATTTGTGAGCTGTGACAGTCTCAAATGGAACCTGAAAACTCTCTGGCCACTCTGAAAACATTTCTCTGTCCTTCCCTAGCCACCCCCACCCCCAAAGTTACCTCCCAGCATCGAAGATAAAAGTATGAAAAGGGTTCCAAAAAACTTCAGTCATGTAATGATTGCTGTTTCAAAACTGCATTTTGACATTTTCGTATACATCAGTCAGATTCACATTTCAGAATTTGCTCATGCCTTTCAAAACTCAAGGAAATGTGTGCGGTAGAAAATGGTTTAATGGTTAGCAAAATAGAAACTATCTCCCCTAGAGCTACCAAATCAAATAGTGGCCCAGATATTGCTGGTTTTTGGAATTATTTATGTTCCTGTAGGAATAAAGAATCTAAAGGTGAGGATATTTTTTTTTTATCCTAATGATAAATACAGATAGATTGTAAAATTGCCTGTTGGGTGGCGTAGACAATTGTATTAAAGAGAAACCTTGTAAATTTCAAAAGCCTATGAACAAGATGTAGAAAATTGCCCACGTTTATGGTGTCATTTATCAAAAGACTTCCATAAGTGTTAGAAACTTATGTGTGAGCTCTTATGGGAAGAATTCACACTGAACCTAAAATGGAACAAAATTCATTTTGGAAAAAAAAAAAAACACAACATCAACTCTAGCCCATTAAGGGGGAGTTTCAACGGGCTAGATCCAAGCCTTTATTATTAAATGACTCACAAGAACATCAAAACCCCATCATTTACCCAGCAAAAGAGAGAAAGGGAGAAAAAATTTAACTGATTTGACTTGAAAAACTGCTGAGCAGCTATTTTGCAATATGTTAAAAATACATATGCTTTCTGAATTTGAGCCTTATTCCAATTTCTGCCAAAGCAGTATAGAGTTTTTGAGTAGCTGAATTGCAATGCCCTGGAATTCAAAGTTTGGCTGCAGTAAAGCTCTTAAAAGCTGGTAGACTAACAATAATAGCATCAATAATAACAACAGAAAGAAAAGCAAGAAGTCGACATAACCCGTCACCTGTGTGATGATGTGACTACACCACCCTGTCACACTTCCTGAGGGCTCAGAGAATGGCATCCCACCTATTCGTACATTCTAAATCCCACAAGGCAGGGATTTGCATGGTTTTATTCACTGCAATATCCCATCCGGCGTCTAGAACGGTGCCTGAAATATTGTAAGCATTCCAAAACTATTTGCTGTACAAAGGAACAGATCAAAAGCCCTCTCTTCAGTGGAGATTACCTAGCCCAGGTAAGCAACATCCGTTTCTCATCAGACCTCACTGTACTTCTTGGGGTGGCAGAAGACATTGCAATTTAAAACCTCAGCTCCAGGGACACACGGCAGCCTTGCCATTGTTTAGAGGAAAGACATCGGGCGCAACTTTAAGCGTTCAGGCTCCAACTCTGCAAAATGGGGAGTAGCTGGTAGGCTGGTGAGTAGTAAATGCTCTAATGCACGTACATTGCTCAGCACAGTGGCTGTCAACTGGGGCCATTTTGCCTCCCAGGCAACAGTAACGTCTTGAAAGATTTTCAGTTCTCACAACTGGGAGTGGAGGTATTACCAGCGTCCAGCGGGTAGAGGCCAATGACGCTGCTGAACACCCTACGATGCTCAGGACAGTCCCCTGCAACGCAGAATTGTGACCACGGTGTCATTAGAGCATTAAGAGCATAAGAGCACAGTTGTCATTAAGAGCAACTAAAATGGGCAAGAAGAAAAGAACCAGGGGCTTGCTTGCAAATTGATGTTTTGTTTTTCTAAAGTGTTTTCTTGGTCCATCCTGGCTTAGTCTCAACACCTACAGTCTCTGAGCAGTGCAAATGGACCAGCCTCTGAGTCCAGGTTGCAGCAGCCCCGTGGCTTTTGTTAAAGATGCCTTCCCTCCAACTCTCCCCTGCTGATTTTGGAGAAAGATATGCCTAGGGACATCGCTCTTGCCTGCAGAGTCACCGGGCAGGGTTTTAAATGGGTTCATAGGACGACCAACTTCAGAACAAGAAGTGCCAAGGAAACTAGGACCCTTCTTACAAAAATGTTTGTGCAGGTGTCTTCTAGGAACTTTGATGTTGACCAATTTGGATACAAAGAAATCATAATGTGTAGCTTGTGCCAACTCCTAAGCTGGAATAATGACACCCCAATTGTTATGGGCTGCATCGTGTTCTTCCCCAAATGCATATGCGGAAGTCCTAACCCCAGTAGCTCAAAACGTGACTCTTTTTGGAGATAGGTTCTTTGCAGAGGTCATTTAAGGTTGTGAGGCTTTGTGGGTAGACATAATCCAACCTGACCAGTGTCATTAAGAGAAGAGATTCAGATGTACAGAGGAATGCACGTGCACAAAGGACCACATGAGGACACAGCAAGAAGGTGACCATCTCTACAGGCCAAGGAAAGAACCCTTGGAAGAAACCAATTCTACCCACACCTACGTCTTGGATTTCCAGCCTCCAAAAGTGTGAGAAAATAAATTTTCTTTGGTCAAGCCACCTAGTCTATGGTATTTTGTTATGGAAGCCCCAGCAGACTAATAAACCAACCATCAGTGGTTCTTGGACACCCGTGAGTTAAGGCTGACCAGAGGTGTGCAGCCTTGCTCTCTGGAAGGGCAACTGGCTATAGAAATTTCACAGCCGGTACAAATTGCCTACCCAAGGTGGAGGGCCAAAGTTCCCCCTTCCTACCAAAAACTTTTCTGAAGGTTTGATTTCCCCTCCTCCTAACCATCTATATGTTAGTCCTCTTAGAATCCAAGAAAAGTTCTTAAACTCCTACTTGGCATAGACAAATGATCCACGAGTTCCTGGTCCGCTGCTTATGAGCCCTGCCACCTTGAGCAAGATATGTGATCTCTCCAGGCTTTGCTGATGGCCTCTCTAAAATACTGATTCATTTATGGATGCAATAGCTATATTTTTGAACCCTTATTTGCAAGACACTGGTGTAGATGCCAGTAGCATACTGGGAATCCAGCAGAAATGATCCTCATCTTCATGAAATTTAGATCTTAACAGGAGTAAGGGATCAAAATAAAAGTAAACACACAAAATTGTCATAAACCATAGGGATGATAATGGTACCTGTTTCACAGGGCTCTTGCGGGGAGTAATATAACAAACGTTAGGGACTTAGCACAAAAGCTGTCCCCTGACCCCACAATTCACACTCAATTGACTCAAACTATCACTAATCATTTTTACAATCCCACCCCAGCAAGAAAAGAACCATCTTTCCAGCATTAAAGGCAGCATATTGCTAATGCAATAACATCCACCCAGTGCTTATTACTATATTGGGGTAAGCATTCTCTCTAAAACCAGAAGTCACACGTGAACCAAGGGAGAGCAGCCATATAAAACTACAGCTAAGAACACGGGCAGGCTCTGAAGTCCAAAAGGACTGGGTTTCAATCCCGGCTCACTCTGCATGAGCTGTGTGATCCTGGGTAAATTACAATAGCTTCTTCTGGCCTCAGCTTTCTCATCTGTAAAATGGACTAATAATTATGCCACAGAGGGGTTTTATGAGCAGACAATGAAATGATACAAGTAATGCATGTATCACGGTTCCTGATATGTGACAAACTCTGGCTACATATAAATTACTTTCTAAATTATAAAATTAGCATAGTCTAATCCATTTGTAAACACACCTTGGATGTGTAGTTTTCAAAATCTCTCTGGACTCTCTTAACCTGTTCGTCTTACTTCATATCTTATAACATGCTTAAAAAAAACTGGCTAGCACCCCCTTTTCCCTCTCAGACTACCATATCCAGTGCCGGGTGGACCCCAGTCTCCCGTGGCCTGTCCCCTGTCACTCCACTGCTGTGGTCACTGCAATCCACAAGAGGTTGGATGGATGGTTGTCTGTCTGTCATTGCAAACAAAGTCTGTCCACAATTGCAATCGACTCAGGATAAATTATAAGGAGTAGGAGTGACTATGGGGATACTTTTTAAGAAAATATTTGTGTAAGGCTTATAAGAAGCTACACAGCTGGACCCAGGTGAAACTCCCCTGATACACGACATGCCTAACACGTGTGTGTACATGAGTGTGCGTGTGGGTGAGCAGACCCACACAGCTTCCCCTCCTCCTCCTCCTCCTCCTCCCAGCTTCCAAAAATGGAAAGACAAGCAAACAAGCCAAGAATTAGCAATCTACAAACATCCCAAGAGACAAAGATCTACTGGGGAGCTGCCTTTCAAACTCAGATGTCACCGCTGCCTGATTTTTATAATCTGTCACGCACAGGTGTGATTTGAAAGCAAGGCTTTGGTGACAAAACGAGTCATACCAGCTTAAATAAAATGCCATCCATCCATCCCTCGAAGACCTTTAACACAGGAATGATGAGACATTTTCCTTGAGCGTAAAGGGCCCTTTGATTTATCTCTTGTTGCTGTTTTGTTCGGGTTCATGGGTGAGCTTCAAAGGAGGAAAACCCCCTGCCCACTGTATTCAACATAAACTCCACCCTCCCCCCAACCTGCCGGGCCACCTGCTCTGTCACCTGCTCTGTTTAGCACCCAGTTTGAGCCCCCGGGGGAATCAGGCCATCTCACAGGCAAGATTTCAACCCAGATGTAGGAAGCAAAGAAATCTACAACTAAAGGCCGGGCGCGGTGGCTCACGCCTGTAATCCTAGCTCTCTGGGAGGCCGAGGCTGGAGGATCGTTTGAGCTCAGGAGTTCGAGACCAGCCTGAGCAAGAGCGAGACCCCGTCTCTACTATAAATAGAAAGAAATTAATTGGCCAACTAATATATATATATAGAAAAAAAATTAGCCGGGCATGGTGGCGCATGCCTGTAGTCCCAGCTACTTAGGAGGCTGAGGCAGCAGGATTGCTTGAGCCCAGGAGTTTGAGGTTGCCGTGAGCTAGGCTGACGCCACGGCACTTACTCTAGCCTGGGCAATAAAGTGAGACTCTGTCTCAAAAAAAGAAAGAAATCTACAACTAAATTGTAAAGTGCGCAGGAAAACTCATCAACACTTCCTCTGGCGAGTAGGGGCCTCGTGGCCAGGTCTGTGTCCGCCACTGCAGGGGGACAGGGCTCTAGACTATAAATTGATATATGCAAAGGAAGTCATGCCCAATAATGTGAGCAGCCTAACTCACCCTCCTGCCGAGAGAAAGCACCTATCAGACAGCCCGAGAAACTGGCATCCCCAGTCTGCCGATTGCTACCCATAAGCAGATTTTCCCTAATTGCCTGTGGGTTTGGGGGGAAGTAGGGGAACGGTGTAATTATCAGGCCACTACTCTCCTGTTCTCCTACTTTCCCACCTAAGGCAGAGCACACCCCTCAACCTGGCAATTCTGCTTCTAAAAATTCGTAAAGACACATGGATAAGGATAGTCGTTAATGAAATTGCTCATAACTTTGAAAAATAACCTAAAAATCTCTATTAATAGAAGGAGTAACTATGATATGAAATACCATGGAGCTGTTTTAAAAAGTAGGTGGAGATGTATACATGGTAACATGGAAAGATATCAGTAACATTCTAGTTAAAAAGGCAAAATTCTAAAAAAAAAAAAAAAAAAAAAAGGCAAAATATCACATACAACACTGTCCTGTTTACATTGTGTGCATGCATTTGCACATGTGTATATGTTTTTAAATAAGAGTCTGGAAGAAAGTATATCACAGTGTTAACAGTATTGATTTCAGGCAGATAGAATTGAGGGAGCTTTATATTTTCTTCTTCGTGCTTTGTGTTTTCTAGTTTTCTTTTTTTAAAAAACAATAAAATAAAAGTTACCTTTATAACTTGAAACAAAGTTTCTTTCTTTCTTGGGGAAAATAAGAAAGGAGTACAAATATTTGCATAAATGTAGCACATTTTGCCAGGCATGACAAAGTCCAGGGGTGTGACCAGGTTCCCAGCTAGATCGGGGCAAGTCTGAGTTGCGGGTACCAGATTGAAAGGGATGACATCTTCAGAGCTTCGCTAAGCCATCACCAAGGTGACTGCCAAAAGCGAACGGCCACTTAGGGGCATTTGCAGCTTTGAAGCGGGTGGGAGAAATCAACGTGCAAAACTAACAGTGCAGACTCTTTCTGTGGTTCCTGGAAAGACCCCCCAATCTTCAGGGATAGGCGGCTCTTCTTCCTGTCCCCAAGCCACCTTGTGGATTTGGGTGGGAGGTAGACACTTGCCACTTGACTCAAAAAGGGCCAGTCAGCTTCCGTCTTCCAGAGGGTTGAAGTTCGGACAAAGATTCAATTGGTGTTAAGAGTTAAATTGTGTCCCCCCACCTCAAATTCATCTGTTAAAGTCCTAACCTCCAATACCCCAAAATGTGACCTCACTTTGGAAAAGAGTTGTTACAGATGAACTAGTTCAGATGAGGTTATTAGGATGGGTCCCAATTCAATATGACTGGTGTCCTTGTAAAGAAGAAGAAATGTGGACACAAACACATGAACGCTTAAGGAATGCCACGTGAACCCCAAGCCATAGGTGAAGGTTTTACTGCAAGGGAGAAATTTTCCACACCCCTAATAATAGCACAACTGCAAGGCTTAAACTGCAAAATGGTATGGTTAAGGAACATTTGACTAAACGTTGCTCTATCTTATGCAAGCGTTATAGCCAATTTTTTTGCTTCTGTAACTGCTAGCTTCTGCTTAACAAAACATATAAAAACCATCATATTCAGACTCCATTTTGGCTCACAATTTGGTGGCATGCCCCCTGTGAGCCTGCCGGCATAATAAAAGCCTATTTTGCAGCACTCTAGGTTTGTTTCTTGCTGGAACGTTACTTCCGAAGGCTTGCAAATGTTAACATTGCCGGAAACGCACCAGAGAGACATGGAACAGAATCCTCATCACAGCTCTGATAAACCAAAAGCCTATGGACACCTTGTCCTTGGGGCCTCCAGAACTATGTGACAACAAACGCCTGCTGTATAAGCCACCTAGTCTAGCTGGCTGTCCCTGCAAACTAACGTGACGGGTCTCTGGAAGTGTCCAGAACCACAGTATATAAGCTCTAGAGACGGGGACAGGGATATCCACGTGGCCAGTGGGAGAGTCAGTCACTGAGCCCAACAAGGAAGACGACCCTGGTCAACAGTAGACCTGGGAGGACGTGGGAGCCATCTTGACTGCTTCCTGGACCCATCTCTGGTCCCTTCGTGAAGTCCTATTCCCAACGTACTGTCATTCCCAACGTACTGGAATCCCACATTCTACTTGAGCTAGTTCTAGATGCTCTCTGGTTCTCCTGATCACCCCAAGAACTGAGCATGACTCAGTTGACTCTCCTGAGCTTGACTCTCCAATTCCGCAATTATGGCTACACAACAGACCACTAACACACCGAATTCAGTAAAAGTTTGTCGGATGAGAGAATCCGTAAATATGCAAATGCTTTTTACCTGAGACAAACTGATCAGTAGCTGCAAATCCAAGAAGAAGATGGTTGATTTAAAATCCACAGGAATGTCCAGGCAGTCTGAGACCTTTTCCATAAATAAGAAGGAATAAGGAGGTAGTATTTGGTGCCAAAATTAGATAATACCAGGCAAAGTACTTTGCTTTGGCTCTAAACCAAAGGGCAGAATGAAATGGAGCTGATCTGTACTTTTGCTCTGCCCAGTATCTTCTCCTTTGGTAAAATTCACCCCTCTTCCTGCACTTCTCCATTCCAAGCACATAATCTTGATGCAACATCCCATAAAATTCCTACCCACCCTTCCCCAGTGGTGGTCACCTGGCCACCCCTGAGTCTCATGCCTCCTTCCCTGGCATTAGTGATTATTATTAGCAGAGCTCTATGGTCCAAGTCTGGCCAATCAGATCCTGGATTTCACGAACTATAAAGGTGGCCGACTGGTGTTGCCTCTTTTGGATATACGAGATTACGGAAAGAGAGGGAGGAAGAAGGAGGGAGAAGACAGACACACACATGATGGTTTTGAAACTCCTGAATTCTGGTGTCTCCAGACTAGTTAGATCACTGCCTTCTCTGTGGTTTGATCAGAGGAGAAAATAAACTTCCCCTTTGCTTCAGTTCGCTCAAGTTGGGTTTCTGTTGCTTACAATCCGAAGAGTCCCGATTTGTAGAGAGAGGATAGACAGGGCTTCACTCATGCCAAGAAGAATGAACGCTGCCCCACCCCAAATGGCTGAGCACACTGCCTCCTGCTGGGGAGGCTCAGAGCAGAGGACGCTCCTCTTCTCTGGGTGGCTGGGACCACAGAGGTTGGCTTCTCTACCCTGATTGAGTTTGCCAGTGGGGCGGGCCTCAGACCTGCAAACAGGCCATGACCCAGGAGGCAGTCTGGCCAACAGGACCGCTCCAGTGGGTGGCTGGGGCCTGACCTAGTCAGCCTCCCCAGATTTGAGCCCAGAAGCTGCAGACAGAGGGTGTCTGTGGGTAGTACCCATAAGAATAGCAACAGAGACAGATGAGAGCTGAGCCACAAGAACATGAGGGCGCTAGAGTTGGAGCGGAAGGCCCACCTCCTGACAGAGCACGCTGCAGAACCGCTGTTGAGAGACGCAATACAGCACAGCGGCCTCCAGAGCAGACTCAGGTTCAAACCCAGGCAACTCTGCTTCTAGAAGTGACCGCCCCGGTTTTCTCATCTATCCAATGGGAGACCAGTGCTGACTTCGAAGGACTGTCATGAAAATTAAATGAAATAATGGTGTATAATAAAGGCAGCATCTCAAATCGGTGAGAAAAAAAAATGGGTTTTCAATAAATGGTACTGAGATACCAGGATGGCCATCAAAGACATGCAAAGGAGTATACCCACCTATCTCTTACACTAGAATAAACTGCAATGGATCCAAGATAGAATATGAAAATAAAGCATGGAAGTACTAGAAGAAAACCGTGGGGGTGTGTTTTCATAACATCACAATGGGAGACACTCTTGATACAGTATAAGACACAGAAGACTCAGTTATACGAGATGCTTTAAAATTAGCATAGCAAAACCACCTGGGGTAAAGCTCAAAGACCAACCAATGAACCCAGGTGCAGGGCAGGTAATATCATGGCATGGGAATATCAGCAACTCACATCGCAGACAGAAGGTTAAGCTCTCTCGTAAATAAAAATGTGTAGAAATTAAAGTCAAAGAGATAACCCAAAACAGAAAGTATAAATGCATAATGCAAATGACCAAACACACAAAAAGATGTTTAGTCACAATAAGAGAAATGTCAGTTGTAACTAGACACAGCTTACCGACAATGACACAAAAGTTGGATGAGTCACTGTCGTGGGAAACAGATGTGTCTCCTGGCCACGTAAATGGACATGAGTATCATGCTGGGCACTTTGGCAATATCTGCCAAGATTACAAAGGCACGTACCCATTGTCTTGGCAATTCCACTTCTAGTTTATCCTACACATCTACTGGCAGTGGAACCTTACTTACATACACAGTTTTTCATGGCAGCAGTATTTGTAAACAAATGGCAACAATTTCGGTGGCTATTAAAAGAAGACTAAATAGTTAATCCAAATAATGGGATACAACGCCATCCTTCCCCAAATAAAAAATGAACGGGTTCTTTTATGTTCTTCCCTCAAAAGAACCATAAGTCATAACAAACTGTTAAGTGAAAATGCTTCCATTTGTGTTTAAAAAATAAAAGACTGGGGTAAAGAATAAACACAGGTGTCTGCCCATACATGCATAAAATATTTCTGCGAGGATATACAAAGATAATAGCATAGTTGTCCAGGGGACAGAAGTATCCATTTATGCTTTTCTGAATCGTGATCCTGATCTATGTATTTTTAAAAAAATGAAATTCGAAAATGAATCAAGAAAGAGGTAAGGTGAGGCAGGAGGTTCACTCAAGGTTAGGAGTTCGAAACCAGCCTGAGCAAGAGCGAGACCTCGTCTCTACTAAAAATAGAAAGAAATTAATTGGACAACTAAAAATATATTTATATATATATATATATATATATATATATAATTAGCCGGGCATGGTGGCGCATGCCTGTAGTCCCAGCTACTCGGGAGGCTGAGGCAGGAGGATCGCTTGAGCCCAGGAGGAATTTGAGGTTGCTGTGAGCTAGGCTGATGCCACAGCACTCTAGCCTGGAAAACAGAGTGAGACTTTGTCTCAAAAAAAAAAAATAAATAAGATAAAATAAAAAGAAAAGAAAGAGGTAAGGATATACAGCTCTTAGCACAGCACTGGATTTATTACTTATAATTATAGTCACAGGAGCCCTCGTCAGACGCTAGGACTCCTGCCGTGTCCTCAGGAATGTCCCTGGCCTTGTGGGACCTGGCTGGGTGTCCCTATATTTCTTATCCCGACTTCCCCACCCTTGCCTGGCCCCGTTATCACCTGAGCAAGATTTAGAGACGTTGATAAGCACGAGACAACGAAATGCAAACCTCTGGGTTCTCTTGTCACCCGAACCCACAGTCAACCTACCCCGGGGCCAGCACACCTGTCACCCCGTGTGCACGCCGGGTTTCCTTCAGGAAAGCCCTGGCAAGGCGTGATAGGGAGGGGAGGGTGGGGAGAGAGCTCAGCTTTCCACCTACTTCCCATTCTGGAGTTCCTGTTCCATGAGGCATAGAACTGCTAGCAAGATGGTGGAGGCTTGTGTAAAGAGAGTGGGTGTGTGGACCACTTACTGATGTTTCACTCCTGTTGACACTCAGTTCCCATGCTCACAGCTGCAGGCTCCTATGAAGAAAAGGTATTTAAGAGCACTGTGTGATTTTAACCCTTTGCACTCGCTTGCTTTGTTCTCGATTCCTTTATTCTACTCGGGATTTCATTTTTTAGATACCCCAGATTTTACAAAGCGCGGCAGCAGAATAAAACACTGGAGTTTCTTTTCATACAAACTTATTGATTTGGATTTTTTTATATTTCAAATTACTGATACATTCGAAGAGTCATTTTAAATCTCCATAATTTTTGCTAACCGTGTCGAGTCACACTCGACATCCGAGTGCAACGGGTTAAAAAGCACTATGCCTTTGCAAGGTGTTTACCACGGTAAACCCCTATGGAACAGATGCACGTTAACATGACTTCTGTGGGACTCATGGCAGGTAACACAGTGCTCAGCGCATAACAGTTTCTCAATAAATGCTATTTGGTTGAATGAAAGGACAGCACCAATCAAGTTATGCACATTATGGGCCAGTTGGAAGATTCCAAGATCTTTGCGTGGCCCTAGAACATCTAACTTTGAGTAGAACATTTTTATGCAACCTAAGCAACTTTTGCTCTTAGAAAAATGTTACATCTTTTTTTCTTACATACACCCATTTGTTCAGAGACTTGTGGGTTAGCGATAGGGAAGAATGCACTCTCTGCTTTTTTGATTATTCAGCGGCAGCTGGGATAGAAGCATTGGTGACAATGGATTCTCGGTCCCTCCTTCCTGTTGACTGGACTGTGTTTTAGCGGTACTCAGGGGATCGTTCCTGGAGGCCAGGTCTTGAAGCAAGCCTTAGGCGCTTCCCGGGATTTTGCAAGCATCTGATTTTTCCCGCATGAAATCTCTGCCTGCTTAAAATACCTGGAGTAGTCCCTGTCTCTTGTGCTGAGCCCTGATGGATCATTTCTCAGTGGAATTGTCTCTACTCACATTTGCACACTCAGTGGCCAGCACAATATCTGGCCGCAGGTGCTCGATAAATATCCCTTTGAAAGCTAATGAAATTAAACTATATGGGTAATATCTTGGCAACCAGAGATTTATTAGTAGCACAGACCATGCAAGCATGTCTGGTCTCCTACGTTTAGCTTTCCAGTTCCCATCTTGGTACCAGATACCCTGGCTCTTTGGGAAAATGGCACGACTGCGTTTGACAAAAGAAATCCAAAATCTGTAAGGGACAAAGGGCACTTTTCCTTACACAAACATTGACCGTGGTTTATGTAAGCATAGGCACTGATAACAAATGCTGGCATTATTAACAAAAGAAAATTCTATGACCCTGACACGGCCTCGTGATTTAGCGCCTGCAGGTAACTTGCATTCTGAATCTTAATCTACTACCCACTGGTGACCCTTGTGTAAAAATCAGGACAGGATAGATTTGATCTCGCATGTAGATTTTATGTTTTGTCTGCTGGCAGATTTATGGTTTGGGCTGCGCCCAACGCATGCAATGAGGGACAGCCACATAATGGTCATGCGTGTCATGGCCCAGCACATTAAGCTGCCTTGCAATGTCGCAGATTACAGTAGTGCGTCGCAAAGCATGGCCATTTGAAAGTAATTCATTCCACATTCAGCTCGGATTGCTCGTCCTCTGAAACCGACGGAGGGCTATGCGACAAGATCACCCGCGTGTGTCTCCTTCCCAAAAGTGAATCTGTTGTTTTTGGAGCACTGCGAGACGACATCAGGACATTGAGTTCATTAAAGTCATATATGACACATGCACATATTGAGACTGGCCTTGGTAAGATCGCTGGCCCCAAACAAAAGGAAACAAAGAAATGTCACAGACAGCTGAACAGAGGTGTTGAAAGAATGGACGCTTGGGTCATTCGTACCTGGGATCTTAACTCTTGTCACTCAGCAGGCAGGATGTCCTAGGGCCAAGTGACTCCACTCCCTGGAGCCTCAGTTGGGAGTGTGCTATGTGTACATATTCCCAGAAGTGTCGTGAGCATTTATGGTCGAACCCAGGGGTCCTTTTTAAACAGGGGGCCGGTTCACCGTCCCTCAGACCGTTGGAGAGTGCGCACTGTGGGCCCGGGACGAGTAGGCTGCTCAGCAGAACAGGCAGCGGCAGCAAAAACACCAGGCGGGTCCGACAAATGTCCTAGGCGGGTGGCATGTGGCCCGAGGGCCATAGTTTGAGGACGCCTGATCTAACCCAACGTAAGTCCTCAGTGGGAGTGATGACTACACCCTTTTCCCTGCCTGGCAAGTTCTCCTTGAACTTCCCCACCAAGCAACAACTTAAGGGCGAAGAAGCGCCCGTTCATTCTCCCGCAGAAGTGGCCAGCAGCTTTTCTGGGGACAGAGACTATTGTGATCCATGAAGCACTCTGGGATTTGAAGTCTGATCTTTTGTATTTAAACATTAGAGACACTATGTGCAACTACTCCAGGAGTACTGGTTATGCGACACAGTTGTATGTGGACAATTTGAGTTGTACAACCATGACGTGTCCTTTTCTGTATGTACGTGCGTGCATTATACCTCAATAAGAAGTTTTTTTTTTTTAAAAAAAAAAATGACTCTCCAAGAAAATAGGCTGGGTTTATCCTGGAGCTTTGAGGAAACCCTGGCAACGCTGCCCCAAGCCCCCAGGGTGGCCCTCCCTATTTGCAAAGCTTGTCACAGAAGCAGCAAAATCAACGTTGAAGTGACAGTGTTACTGGGAAAACGAGTAAGGCTTCTTCACATGACGGGGGACAAGCGGAGTCAGGAGTTTATCACAGCAGATGTGACTGGCACTGCCTGCCAATTTCCAAACACTCATTTGGAAGCCCACGGCTCAGGCAATTAAAGCCGATTCTGTGCTGTATTTGAGACACAGGATTTTTTTTTTTTTAACCAAAACTCATCATCCACGACCACTGAGGCAACGTGCTGCCTCATTTTTTCCAGTGGCTGACCTTTAAGTGTCCAATTACAAAGTTTTATCATTTTCATTCCCTTTTTGCCATCACCACCCCCCCCCCACCCCCCAGAAGGAAAAAAAATTCAGGGGCCAAGGGGAGTATAGAATTTGAGGCTGGGATTTGATTGTAAATCACAATTAGCAAATCTCTAAACCTAAACACCAGGAACAAATTTCCGAGAGCAACATTAATAGCAATAGTACAGATTCTTGGGCCTAAATGTGATTTTATGAAGTTCCTAAGACGATTTATAACATTATGATGATAGCATGGGGCTATAGGAGCTTTAACACTGGGTCTAGTCCTAAATATATTTGAATACATTGATCCTGAAATAATTTAATCTGCATCACATGCTTGATTAAAAAAAAAAAAAAGAGGCAGTGGGTAAAGCTTATGTCCAATACACTTGAGAAACACAGCCACCTTATCTTCTGCTCCCAGAGCTGTGCGAGTCATATTAAAGGCTCTGAGAAGTCCTGCGGCCAGTAAATGCTTTTAATTTTATTTAATCTAGCATTTCCCTAACTTACCTGACATGCAATGCCAGAGAATCCTCTAGAAATGGGGGAAATGCTCCATTCACCCTGGTGAGCTGCTCTGGTTGTCCTATTTAGCGTGGAACTTCTGAAGCAAGATGCTAATGCGCTGGGCTCCAGGCCCCATGTGGCACTCCGGAGTTTTGAATTTTGACTTTTGAATTTTATATTGCACTGAACTCTTCAGGGCAAGTCGTTATCACGGGACTCCTGGGGTGGCAGCGCTTATCCTGTAACTCCAGAGTCCCATAGAAAGCGGAGCTGTCAAGCACTAGGAATGCCAGTCATGCCACACCGGGTTGAAAGGGACAAACAGGCCGATTTGGGAAAAAGGGGATCACATTTACACAAACAAAACCTAGGAAGCTTTTGCATTCTGTTTCTCTCCACTTAACCTTTTTCTCCTCACTCTCCTTCGAAACTTTTCCTCTTTTTCTCCATTTCTCACCTTTCCTTCCGATCCTACATCCCTTAGTACATTTTCTTTATCAATGCCAGGGGGTGGCAAAGTTTTTCTATAAAGGGATCATCAGATGGTAAATACTGTAGGCTCTACAAACAAGGCCATCTGAACTCTGCTAGCGTATGGGGAAAGCACCCATAAATAACTCACAAATGAGTTTATTTGCAAAAATACGTAGTGAGGTTTTGCCAGTCCCGGATCTGTGCTTTTACTGGCCACCTTAAGGAATTTAAGCATGTTTCTTAATTTTCTTTTAACTTCTTGAACGGTGTTACCCATTTCCTGCTGCTGATCAGTTCCCAAGGCTCTTCTGCAAAACTGATTCTCATTTCAAAGCCCATTCCAAACCCCGCCTCCCTCAGAGAACCTTCCAGAACTGCCCCAGCCTCCCAATCTCAATTAGTCTTTCCCCTCACACTCACCAGTCAGTGAAAACCAACAGACTCTGCCTTTTCCTTCGAATTTTAAATATTTTGTCTTCTCTTTTAAATGCATGCATCTCTCATTCCTGTAGCCCAAGCCCTACACACGGTTTTCTCACAGTACAGTCACGTGTCTGTGAAATTTTGATTTGTTCAATTTTTTAAAAAGGAGAGAAATATTTCTAGGAATCAAAATGAGTCACACACACACACAAAAAAAAATCTAAATGAGGTTGCTTTTGGCAGAGGGTGCTTAATGAGCATTTTTTTTTAATTGATGGGTACTGGGTGGGGGGGGAGTAGTTTAGCATGAAATGGAAAATACCTAGAAAAATATAAGAAGTACCTTTCTCCTCCCCCCCTCCAAAATGCATGCCCTACTTATGCCTCCAAAGTGCAAGCACCAGGATTTTGAAGAAATACCAACTAAATTTATTCTAACGGGGACTCAACCGTAACTCCTAAATAGCAATGCCTTCAAAGGAAAAGCAAGGGACGTTCACCTTGTGAAACCATCCCAACTATTCCCCCATCGATGCCACGTGAGCCCCCGTCTATCTGACTTGAAAGGAAAAGGGTCTGCTGGGATTTGAATCCTCTGGTTCCAGGGAGAGAAGGTATTACCGAGCCCTGTTTTCTTAGCATGCTCGGTTTTGAACTAAATCTTCTCCTCCCTCCCGGATGCAAATGAGATCATCACCCAGGCTCAGTTCTGCAGGACGGACTGGGACAGGCTGCTCGGGAGGGGGGCGGGTGTGGGAGGAATTATTTTAAGAAAGGCTTGAGACCCATCCAATAACCTCTGTGTCCCCAAGTCCCCTCCAGGAAGTAGTAATAAAAAGTAGTAATTATACCCGATATGAGCAACTGACATCACAGGTCTCACATAGAACGTGAATAAAGGCATCTTTTCAAACGCTTGCTACTTTATGTTGTATTTTACCCCTAATCGGCACCGTCCTTGGGAACAGTCCCCTGCTATAAAAATCGCAGCCCGGCAATAGGCCCCTGACAGAGCGCCACACAGCGACAGGCCACTCGGAAGCCCGGCCACCACGGAAGAGCTGGGGACTGTCACTTAGCCCAGGGGGGGGGCAGGGGCTTCCAGTGCCTGGGGGCCAGATATTGACCTCCAGAGAGGGGGCTAGAACCGAGGGTGCAGAATTTAGCTTCAGCAGCACTATATGAATGTCTTATAAGAAGAATGTAGCCATAGATACTATACTTAATAAATAATTTAAATGAAACCTGCAAGAGAAGATCAGATTCTTCCCTAAGATGAGCATATTGGACTACATCAGCATTTCAACCAGTTTTTCTTCTCTAGTGATACCCATGACATTAAAAAATTTGTGTCTATGGAATTAGTGTGATCACTAGGCATAAAATTGATCCAATGCAGTTCTCCTTGGTCTAATTTTTTTGAAAACTATTTAACACATACTTACATGGTGCCTTTCATGTGCCAAACACCATGCCATATTCTTCATCAATGTCCACTCACTTGATTATCACACAAACACAATGAGGTAGCGCTATCATTACCCGCATTTCACAGATGAGGGAAACAAAGCACAGAGAGGTTAAACTTATCCGAGGACACACAGCTAGTAAGTAGGACCAGCTGGGATTCCAGGCCAGCTCCTGTCCATGCTCTTAGAAACAACCCTATGCTGCCTCTTGTCATTGTCTACTATTCCTCGCCACTAGTTTCCTTCATGTTCTTCAAACATACCAAGTTGATTCCTACCTCAGGGGCCTTTGCACTTGCCGTTCCTTCTCCTTGTACTGCCCTTCTCCAGATCTCTGCACAGCCCAGTCTTTCTAATGGCTTAAGTCTTAGCTCAAATGTTGACTCCCCCAGGAAAACCTTCCCTGGCCACTTTATCTGCAGTGGCTCCGTCTCCACCCCTCTACCACACTCTCTGTTTCACCTCTTTTATGGCAATTACCAGTATCTGAAATTATTTTGTCTTTTGTAAATTCTTAGAATATTTTGTTCGCCTTTTTGTCTCTTTCGCCCAATAAACTGTGATCGGGGTCAGGACCCCGATCTGCCTTGTTCACTGCTGTGTCCCAGCTCCTAGCACCCTGCAGGGGTTCGGTACCACTGGACGGATGAAAACACAGTTGGAAAGATGGATGGATATGTGTAAGTCTTCATAAATACAACTCTACTCCCTTTTTGTCCTATATGCAAGAAAACCATCAGGGCTCAGGTGGGAGGAGTGCTAGAACCTTGAAATCGTCAATTTTCTCTTGCAAGTAATTTATAACAGATTGGCTTTGATACTTTAATTGTTAGGATCGAATCACTTGCAACACCTTCAGTAGAGCCATCTGTCGATAGGACAAAAGAATCTTTATGACAAATGTTTTAGTGTACTCAAAAGAAAGAAAAATCCACCTGCCTTGAAAGAAAATGACACCACTATCGCACTGCACCCATATCATTTGGAGGATGAGGACTCCCACCCTAGACTCTTGTGACAAAATCCTCAGCCACACAAGAGCCCAGACCAGCAGCACCCAAGGTCCATATCTGGTGCCACCAAGCACTGTATTTGCCCATGATTTAAACGCTAGTCTTTCTCCCCTGGTTCCACGCTATCTAGTCTCCTTTCATTAAGCACTTTTAAATTCTTTTCTGTAAAAGAAAATTAGAGAAAATATCCCATAGCATGTTCCAGATATTAGGAATCTAAACAAGTAATCTCCAAGAGTGAAATATGAGATATTGAAGTCAGCTCCCTGGAGCAGCGGTCTACTGCCTGCCAGCAATTTTAGGAAGATGGAATTGATTTCTGACCTTATGCCTTGGTGTATTTGTGAGCATTTGTATTTGATGAAAAACAGTCAAAATAAAGGGCAGTTTGATTTTTCAAGAGCTGTAAAATACAGAGAAGGATAACGGGGGGTAACTTGCAGGTTACCTGGCAAATGGGCAAAGGAAAGCACTGAAAAAAACTGTAGAAATGAAATAAAACCAGACAAAAATGTGCCATTTTTCAGTTTTATTTTTAACCTTGATTTGGATGAACAAGATGGACAGCTTTGTTCAATACTCACAGTTCTCCTACCTTTTCTCATTCCCTCACGCTCAAGCCCGTAGGCAGACCTGAACGTTATCTAGCTCAGGAAAATTTTCTTGCTGTCACTGAGAGAGAGGTCTCAGAGACCCCTGGGAGTGAGATTTGAAGGCTCCTGGCCCTACAGAAAGGGAGATCCAGACAGATTCCCACACCAAACTCTCCAGTAGCACTTGTTAAGTTATGTCAGGCCACAAAATCGGGCTCATCATCCTAAAGAACAAGTCTGGCTTGCAAAACTCACTTTTCCAGGCCTTTCCCAGGAAAGAAAACCTGAATTCAGACCTAGTCATAAGGACATTCATCCAAAAATATTAAATGAACATGTAATAACACGTAACAGGAATCCATTCTCCTTATACACACATACTTTTCATTATAACGTGAACAGATTTTACACTAGATCCAAACTCTTCTAGCTCCATGACCTTACAGAAATTTAGACACCAAACTTGCATTGCATAAGGAGAGGGGGAGAGAGAGAAATCACAAGCAATTATACGACTTGAAGACCTGTGATTAAGTCTTTAACGAGATTTGGCTTCCATTTCAAAGGTCTATCTTAGCGTTTCATAATTAAGCAGCAATGAGTCTAATAAACATGGTTCAAGTCAGACATAAACAGAATTGGGAATTTCATGCCACATCTGCCCCACAGTCAATAAACTCTACAATAGAACGAGCCAGGAGGTTTCCCCAGTGAATTTGTGGTAAAGATGGGGGAAGCCAGGCTGGTTCCTCAAACATTAGGGAAGTCATTCGGGACTTGCTCAATCTAACTAAAGACCAGCCTTCCTGGTTGCCAAGCCTTTGGAAACTCAGGCTTACCAGAGAAGTGCCAATCACACAATTTAGTTGCAACAGCCTAGAGGTAACTTTAGTGTTCCCACTTGAACTTTGGGGGAAATTCTGGAGCCTTTGTGCCTTTGCCAAAATAGGAAATTCTCATTCCCAACAGCTTTGCGTTTTGTCTGACTATACAGTTTCCCGTGGCATTTGCCAATCCCTTTTCTCGAAGCTACTCCTACTGCCTCTCCTTCCACCCTCCTACCTCACCCCACAGCAGGCATCGGAGTAGCTTCAAGCAGCACCTCGATGCAGGTGGCCAAGAATCTGGTCTGTCGAAAATCGCAGCAACCGAATTTTATTGAGATACATTCTCTAGAGGATCACCCTGAACCGGGATGACTACTGTTTGCAGAGAAGCGTTTGCCACTTTTCCTGGGAGAAAGATTCTTTTCTTTCCAAAGAATCTACCAAAGACCACTACCGTGTTTCCCCGAAAATAAGCCCTACCCATAAAATAAGCCCTGGCAGGATGTATAAGCATGTGCGCAATAGCAGCCCTACCCCGAAAATCAGCCCTAGTGATGGGCGTGGCTATGAAAATCAGCCCTAGTGATGGGCGTGGCTATGAAAATAAGCCCTAGTGATGGGCGTGGCTATGAAAATAAGCCCTAGTGATGGGCGTGGCTATGAAAATAAGCCCTAGTGATGGGCGTGGCTATGAAA